>JAKUDI010000310.1:0-27087 GCA_022702515.1 Ilyophis sp. 1 JC-2022
ATAATTTTTTTGGCCTTTCTGTTAGCTTGAATGTGTCTGGCCATTCTTCTCTGACCTCTCTCATTAACAAGGTTGTTTGTGCTCTCAGAACTGCCACTTGATATTTTTGGGGTATCACACTCAACCCCGACCCAATTTTTCCAACAAATAGCGTATATATTAACCTTGAGTATTGGTAACTATATAATTGAAAAATAAGTACAAAGTACTCATTCTCTAAAACATGAATGGCTGTCATAATCCACACACATTGACTCCATATTATTTACAAAGATCACCATCAAGTCTATTAAACGTGATTTTTTTTATGACACATTAGAGATGGGCCTACTATAGGGTTTGCCCAGAAGCATAGTCTGAATGACTGAATATTGGCAAATATAGACTATAAATATGAATGCACTTTCTAAGATAAATTAAAATAACATAAAGCATTTGATATTACTGTCACCATTTTCACAGGTAAATGTTAGATGGGGCTTAGAAGCCACACTGGCAGAATTTTTTTTTAAGCGAACAGCTTTGTCTGCATTTTTTCTGAGTTTTAGCGGCCCCGATATAGATAAATCCACCACTGATGGTCTGAGAAGCTTTTGTCTACCTAACTGGTTTGCAGCTACTTTGATGACATGTTACTTAATGTATGACTTAACTATGAGTTAATGTTCATTAATTGATGATACATTAAGTGTACAGTAATCACATGAACTAATAATGCCTTGATCATTTATTAATATTGAACCGCACAGAGTTCATGTTACATCATGCATTAATTCATGCATTAAATCATGATGAAATCATGATGAGTCATGCATTAATTCAGGCATGAGGTGTGTTCCCTTATTGTAAAGTGTTACCCCGGCGTCTGTGTCGTACCGCACACTGTTTTGATATTCACAAGCAGTATTCCAAAAAGCATCGTCTTACACCGTGCGCTAGCATTAAATACTGCGATGCATGTTGTCGTCTTTACAAACTCCCTTTACACAATAAAGGTGATGATGAAGACGTACCTATGCACACATGTCAGCAGGGGCGCTGCAAACATTGTGGTGACTATCTGATCAGTGATGTCGGCCATCAATGTTTCATACAACCCACACCACCAAAAGAGCCGACAGAGAAATACATTTTTTATGATTTTGTAACACGCCACCATGACGGTCGTCACGAGGCCAACTTTGCAAGTGCCATTACTTTTGACAACAGGCAATGGTACGCGACAGGTTCTACATGTGTGATGGTGTTTATACAGCACTTTAGATCGAAACGCTATCGACATTACACATTCGTAGCTCATAACGCCTCTGGTTTTGACAGCTATCTTGTATTACAGTACTTCACACAGCAGGGTATTACACCAACACTGACAATGCGTGGCAGTAGAGTAATACTGATGTATGACAAAACCTTTAAACAGAGGTGGATATACTCGTTCAGCTTCATCCCAATGCGTCTTGCTAAGACCCCAGAGGCATTAGGTTTTAAGGATGTGGAGAAAGGCTATTTCCCACACCAGTTCAACATCAGGGAAAATGAGTACTATGTAGGCCCCTATCCAGAACCACACTTTTATGGTTATGACACTATGACAGAAACGGCTAAGCCTGTGTTCATGGAATGGTACAACACTGTACGTCACAAGTTGTTTGATTTTCAGAAGGAGCTGTTGCGTTACGGCGTAAATGACGTAGTAGTGTTGCGTAAAGCATGTCAGGTTTACCGGGAGACGTTTATGAAATGTGCATCCGTGGACCCGTTTACGTACACCACCCTAGCTTCGACATGCATGGCTGTGTACAAGTCCTTGTTTTTACCAAGAAATACAGTGGCATACACCTTTGACGGGGCTTACCACACACAGTACAAAACATTTTCAGATGTATCCAAACAGTGGCTTGAGTACACCGCCCGCAAACATAACACACACATACAACACGCCCTCAACAGTGGTGAAAAACAATTCGGGCCGTTTTTTACCGATGGTTATGACACAGATAAACACACTGCTTATGAATTTTTAGCCTGTTTTTACCATGGATGTCCGTCCTGTTATTGTCCGGGGCACATAAATCCGGTCACTAATTCAGAGTACGGTATGTTGAAAAACCAGCTTGACGAGAAAATCGTGTACCTACAGAAAAAGGATCGGCTCAATGTGGTGGTCATCTGGGAGTGTGAATGGCACAGATTGACAAATACAGACAGGGACTTGCAGGCCTTTGTAGCTAACTACCGAGCGCCCAGTAGGCTTAACCCCAGGGATGCGTTATTTGGTGGTCGACCAAACGCCTTTAAACTATCACACAATGTCGGCGCTGGGGAAAAAATCAGGTATTATGATTTCACGTCATTATACCCCACAGTACAAGCGCGCATGCTCTATCCGGTCGGACACCCACAAATAATCTACAAAGATTTCAAACCAATTGACCAGTATTTCGGTGTTGTGAAGTGTACTGTGGTGCCGCCAAGGGGTCTCTATCACCCCGTCCTTCCTGTAAGATGCCATGGCAAACTGATGTTCCCACTGTGTAGGACGTGTGCAGAGCAGCTTGTCCAGGATAGTGATTGCCAGCACGATGACAAAGACCGGGTGCTTTCAGGCACATGGGTAACCTTTGAGCTTTTTAATTACCCAGATTGATGAGGTGTGGCATTTTCCACAACAGACAGACAGACTGTTTAACACCTTAGTGCAGATGGCATATTTGGTAAATCATTGGGGTACTCTGTTTAAGGCTTTATAACTCCAGGTGTGAGCATCACATAAACTTGGTAAATGGCTTAAATGAAACAAAACCGGTGTACCATTTTTTGTACAAACTTAGATTTGTTTATTTTCATAATTTAAGTCAAAATAAAGTGCCGGAAATGCAAGCAAAACTTTGCAAAAAATTCTAAAAAATATATATTTCTTCAAAATACTGAGAGCTACATAAGTGAAACAGGTAAAACTACACATTTCCTGGATCATAAACTCCTTGTCCACAAGCATTCAATAATCGCAGGGTGATATACAGAACTACTAAAGAGCTATGACAAAAAATATAAGCAGTGTAGCCAGGTGTACCCAGGGTCTCCAAACCTATCCAAATTGGCTAAAATGTGAATAGCTGTAAATCTTAAACTAATCATACATTGCAGTGCAAATCAACCGTTTTGACTAATTTAACTCACCTTTTTATCATTTTCATGTGGGAATTATTTTGGATCAGTACAAGGGGGTGGATATCTAGGTGTCCAATAACCTACCCAAAACCTCTCCGAGAAATTATTTAAAAGCCTTTTGTCCTTTATAAAGCATATACATTATCCCTTACGATAACTTAATGGATGAAAACATTGATATTGCACAGTTTCAGTTCAGTGTTTGATGCCTAGTGTGCCATTTGTTCACCATTATCCTTCATATACTGCTTCATCCTGTGCGGTGCCTTCGTGGCCAACATGCACTCATCAATGGCACGGTCTTCAGTATGCTGTTAGGATCTGGTCCTGCAGTGGCTTCACTCTGAACAGTAGAGGGCACTGCTGGAGTGGCAGAGGTGGAGGGTCAAGCATGTTATAGGAACAAATTACATAATGCAGAAGCATTATAACACTGTGGTACACACAGCTAAATATGAAATCATTCACTCTTGTACTTCAGTAAACACTTTCTTCTGTATGCTACATTATGTTATATTTTGTTGCGTGCTCTAGGATGGCATTACTCTGTAGTGTGTTTCACAACTGTTGCTTATTTATTTTATTTATTTATTTTACATTCATCTTGCACACATCTGGACACAGTAAATTTGAATACATATTTTCCATTCCCTAAGTGAAAAGCATCACCCATGGATATACTAATACCCCATAGAGTACATTATGCACAAAGAAATTACAATACAATAAAATAATATCGGAAAACACTGCCAATGTTCTAGCTTCACGGCAAATCGAGGCATAAAATATAACGTACGACTGAGCAACCAAACAGAACAGCGCTAAAATACTCAATTTCATTGTGAATGCTATGAATTCTAACAAAGCAGGCCACCACGAGCCACTACGCGAACGGCACGAACACATGGTATCAATACATTACATTACATTAGTTATTTGGCAGACGCGTTTATCCAAAGCGACGTACAATAAGTGCATATTGAAGGCCATAGACACAATCTACGAAGCAAAGTCACGAAAGCGCTACTTTCTCACAACGTAGAAGCTATCGCTAGTACTCAACAGAATACAGTCAGCTATACATTCTAAGTCACGAAAGCGCTACTTTCTCACAACGTAGAAGCCATCGCTAGTACTCAACAGAATACAGTCAGCTATACATTCTAAGCGATGAGATAGCTAAACCAAATAGAAAATAAAAAATAAACGGAAAGAACGTACTATATAATTTGCCTTATACATGTAGTTATTCAAGGTGGAGTCTGAAAAAGTGTGTTTTCAAATATGTTCAGCATTATTAGCAGGCTAACAGTGGTCTATTACGACCGATGCAAATACAAAAATAACGAAAATATAGCACGCAGTGGAAAAACGAATGTATATAATCAAAATATTACAAGCAGTAATACTTACATGTCGAGGAGGATATCTTCCCCATATTGATAGGCACCTCTTCCACAGAATCTATGCTACAGGGATTAGAAGATTCTCTGTTGCTGTCCTCTTCTGATCGACTTCGGGGGAAAACTGCTAAAAGTAACTTCAAAGGTGCGCGCAGTTTTATTGCGTAACACCAAATGCGTCATACCAAATGCGTCAAACCAAATGCGTCATCTGCGCATGCCTGCGTAAAATTGTCGTGATATAACAAGTATTGCAGTTACGCTCGCCCTTAAATAGTTAATCCAAGCTTTCAAGTACACATGTAAATTACTTTTGGGGAAGTTTATCGTGCCTTCTATTGGATAAAACCATCGTCGATCAAACCAGAATAAAATTGAAAGCGTCATGACTGTGCAATCAGGAAGTAAGTTTTACGCAGAGCTAGTTTAGGTTGTGTAATCGTGTTCAAATGCGCTGTGTATTTTTCAAACGGATTGTCCAAGACAATAAATGACCACGGAATCTTGAAAGGGACATATCTACGCTTAAATCCATGGTAGGATTGCACATGAATTCCATATTTAATCGCAGATATTGATAGTAGAATGGCATTGTATGATTAGAGAATGATTCCACTTGTTTATGTAGGTATTGATTGAGCAGCGATTTGCACCGCTGTATTTGCATAAGGTGGGTTTATCTGGTTGCTATGACGGTATTCTAATATTATATGATGAATACATATATTTATGAACTCCAACATAGACGCTATTGCCCACTATGTCACGCATGGGTAGGTATAGGCTGGGTGGGGAGTGCTTGTTAAATGGACTTGCTACGGAAAGATAGTGACACTTAGAAACTACGCATTGGCCAGAAATAGTCGCGAATCGTCTACCAATAAAGTTAAAATACCGCGTTTGGGTTTTCCACTAATAGTTTGGCTGCAGGAGCAACGCGTGTCTCAGTTGCGTAAAACTGTCTCGCATGTGAGACAACATAGACTATCTGCACTAAGGGGTTACGGGATATGTCAGAACATTCCTAAAGTTCAAACAGGAAGCCTCCGGGTATCCATCACACGTCAGCACCAAAGAGGCTAAACAATCCTACATAGACGAGTACTATGAGAAAGAAGGTATCAAACTAAACCCTGCAAACATATCTGTTAACAAGGCTGTTAGGAATTGTAACAAACTGGTTCTTAACAGCCTTTGGGGCCGTTTTTCACTGCGCAGTGACCTCGCTACATCAGAGCTCATATCTGACCCGGCAAGGTTCACACAGCTAATGTTCAGTGACTGTTTCGACGTCAGACAGTTTTGTTTTATTACTGATGATGTTGCTTTGGTGCAATGGCGGCACGTTGTTCAGCAAGCGTCTAGAGCAAAGGATGTCAATGTGTTTATTGGCGCGATGACTACAGCCCACGCACGTCTCATGCTGTACGACCTGCTTGACCAGTTGCAACAACGAGTTCTCTATTGTGATACAGACAGTATTATTTTTGTGTCAAGAGATGGCGATTTTGTTCCACCACTAGGTCCATTTCTTGGTGATCTGACAGATGAAATTAATGATGGCGATCTGTGTGGTACAGAGGCTGTTTTATTACAGAGTTTATCTCAGCCGGTCCAAAATGTTACGCCTACTGTTGTCAGAGTCGTAAAGCTCAGTGGTTCTGCATGTGCACCCAGTGCTAGACCGAAAATGATAATAATGACGGGGGAACGAATAACGGAGGCATCAGCCTTGCTCGTGACTGGAACTCACTCTACTGAGGATTTTATTTTTAGACACGCCCATTTATAATATACATTCAATCACATGTCAACTTCAGGACATCTTATTGGCTGTTGTCACTGTCTATCACAAAAATAAAGAATAAACATCTTGTACAATTAAGGGCACATTTATCCACATATGTTAACACCCCCACTTGCACTTACATTGTTACTTTCTCAAAACAAAACAAAATAAGGTTCTCTACCTTACATCATGTAAATTTCCCCTTACATGCTTAATCTCCAAACATAAACTTAGTGAACTCTAACAGCTTAAACTTTGTTGCAGGTTTCGTCATCACATCTGCTACCATCTGATCTGTTGGACAATATTCCAGACTTATTTTTCCATCGTTCACACTTGACCATATAAAATGATATTTTATGTCAATATGTTTACATCTCTGTCGGTTTACGGGATTCTTAGCCAAAGCTATAGTCCCCTGGTTATCCTCATAAACCTTGGGTGGTGTGTACTCACATTTGTCAATACCTTCCAGCAGTTGTGCTAAGTACATACACTCCTGTGTGGTTGCGGCTAAAGCCATATACTCTGCCTCGCATGTAGAAAGGGCAACAGTTGGCTGCTTTTTAGTTTTCCACGATATTGAATGAATGAATGAATGAAATTTATTTATTTGGTCATTCCACGTTAGTACATTGTTCATAATAAAATCAATACATCTGTTTCGATATGACCAAAAGGATAGGCTGAAGCTTTCGCTTATAAAATTGCCTACCCTGTTTCACTTTAACAATTTCATATTATCAGGTATAAACAGTATCATACATCAAATAACAAAATTAGAAATTTTAAATAAATTTCAAATTAAACAATAAGCACAAGAACAGTTGCAAAAACAGTAGTAACCAAAAATCCATGGTCAATTTGACCTTTAAGCCCTTTCTATCTTCTTAGTTTCCAAATCAAGATGAGCCCTCAATTCTATATTTGTCCAAAATCATCTTTTTAAACTTTTTTTTGAATTGTAACACATTTCTACTATGTTTTAGCTCTTCAGGAAGTCCATTCCACAATTTCACCCCGCAGACAGAGATGCACATGCTCTTCATTGTAGTGTAAACACTGGGTTGCTTTAAATTCAGATCACCCCTCAAGGCGTATCCCCCATCTCTATTCTTAAATAGCCTCTGTAAATTCTCAGGCAAAAGGTTGTTTCTTGCTTTAAATAAAATTTGGGCTGTTTTCAACTTTACCAAATCCATAAACTTCAATGCATTAGATTTTAAGAACAGCGGATTAGTGTGATCGTAGTAACTTACATTGTTGACTATCCTTATTGCTCTTTTCTGCATTATGCATATTGTCTGCAGTGTGGTCTTGTAAGTATTTCCCCATACCTCAACACAATATGTTAAATGCGGCAGGATCAAGGTGCAATATAGTGTGTTCATAGACTTATGATTTAGAAAGTGCTTTACTTTGCACAAGACACCAATGCTTCTTGACACTTTAGACCTGACATAACTCACATGGGGCTTCCAACTGAATTTGTGGTCCATTTTGACACCCAAAAACGTGTTCTCAAACACTCTTTCCAAAACAATATTATCAATCATTAACTCAACCTGTGTATTTAAATGTGTTTTTCGATTTCCAAACACCATAAACTTCGTTTTTTTCAGATTAAGTGAAAGTTTGTTAGCGTCAAACCACAGCTTCAGCTTCCCCAATTCATTTGAGACCTTCTCCATTAACCTTTGTAAGTTCTCATCTGAACAGAAAATGTTAGTGTCATCAGCAAAAACCACATATCTCAATATATTAGAAACTTTACATAAATCATTAATATACATAATAAACAATTTTGGCCCCAAAATCGAACCTTGCGGAACACCGCATTTGATGTCCGCAAGACTTGATTTGACGTCACCCATTTGTACAAACTGTTTCCTATTTTCAATATAGCTCTTTAACCAATTAAGCCCTACTCCCCTAACCCCATACCTTTCCATTTTTTCCAACATGATATTGTGATCTATTGTGTCAAAAGCTTTCTTCAAATCTATGAACACTCCTACTGCAAACTTCTTCTTTTCAATTGAACAAGTTAATTCCTCTATAAGCTCCATCAAGGCCATCGATGTTGATCTGCCACTTCTAAAACCATATTGGCTGTCAGATAACAACTTATGCTTTTCAACAAAGCTGTCCAGTCTGGCAACAAAAAGCTTCTCAAGAATTTTAGAGAACTGCGATAACAACGAGACTGGCCTGTAGTTGGTGAAGAGCTGTTTGTCACCTACTTTATGCAATGGAATTACCTTAGCCGTTTTCATTCTGTTTGGGAATAAGCCCAATTTAAATGACAAATTACAAATGTGTGTTAATGGGTCAATGATAACATTAATTACTTCCTTTATTATATACATATCAATGCCATTCCAATCCGTCGATTTCTTGCTTTTGAAATTATGTACAACATCAATAATTTCTTTCTTTTCAACGTCTCTCAAGAAAATCGTGGCTGGATTTCTGTTTTCATAAAAATGTCCCTCTTTAGGGAGGACTATTTCCTCTGCTAGTCTGGGGCCCACTGTCACAAAGAAATTATTAAATCCCTCAACCACCTCATTCATATCCCTAATCACCTTATCATTGTCAATAAATTGGTCTGTATAGCTAATGCTATTCGATTTATTTCTAATAATCTTATTTAGTATTTCCCATGTTCCCTTAATATTACTTTTGTTTTTTTCAAATATGTTATCATAATAATTCTTCTTACATATCCTAATGACATCTGTTAGTTTATTCTTATATTTTTTATATTTAATTTCCTTATCTTTAGATCTATGTTTTAAAAATTCTCTATACAATGTGTTCTTTTTCTTACAGGCATTTAATACTCCCTTTGTGAGCCAGGGTTTCACCAGACGTGTTACTTTTATTTTGGTTTGCTTTACTGGACAGCTTTTGTTATACAGTGCTAAGAAAATATCCAGAAAAGTGTCATAAGCTTTGTTCACGTCCTCAGCCTCAAACACCTCCCTCCAATCCTGAGACATAAGGTCACCTCTGAACACATTTAAAGTCTCTTCCGTTCTCACTCTTCTGTTTCGAATGCTGTTTTCATCCTTCAACTTACAATCACAGTCATACATCACAAAGACAGGCAGATGATCACTAATGTCATTTATCAATAATCCACTCAAAATGTTATTCTCCATGTTATTTGTATATATATTATCTATGAGGGTGGCCGAATGCGATGTAAATCTGCTAGGTTTTGTGATTGTGGGGAATAGACTCATTGAGAACATAGCGTCGATAAATTCATAGCTCTTTAAGTGCTTGTTTGGGTTTAATAGATCAATGTTAAAATCTCCACAAATGAACGTGACCTTCTGCTCAATCTTTGTGTACATTTCCACCATCCATTCCTTAAATAATTCGACATCGTAACTGGGAGCTCTATATATACAGCTTACAAAGATGTTTCTCTTCTTATCCATCTCTATTTCTATCGTGATGCATTCACACACATCATCGACTGCGGTCGACATACTATCAACCACTTTGTATTTCAGTCTCCGGTCTACATATAGTGCTGTCCCCCCTCCTCTTTTGTTTACTCTATTTATATAATTAAACTCGTATCCGTTCATTTCAAAGTCCTCCCCTCTCTCAGTGCTAAGCCAAGTTTCTGAAATGGCAATCACGTTAAAGGGTCTTTTAAACTGTTCTAAATAATCTTTGATATCTTGGAAATTTTTCTTGAGACTACGACTATTGAAGTGAATAATTGATATACTATGATCTAGGCCTACTGTGATGTTTTTATAAAAATGATCTACAGAATAGTATTTGCAATTATCTATTTTGTGGAAAAAGTTAATTTCCGGATCTATATCTTTGTTCATATCATGCATGTTGTTTTCACGGTCAATGTCATCCATTTCATACAGTCCACTTTCAGAATAATCAACTATCGTTTGTCTTTAAGGTGTCCATCCAGAAACATAACGCATGGGCCGCGCAACTTCGCCAACACACACCACCCACATTAAGCGCAGAAACCCACACAATCACGCATACCCGGACACAAATACATGCACAAACGCGCACAAACGCGCTCACACACACATACACACAGAGACCCGCAGCACAGCCAGGCACACCAAAGGCTAAAAAGCAGCAACAAGGAAAAAAAGTCCAGCGTAAGCGCAGTATTAAAGGACCGTTCTCTTTTAGGCTCACACAATAACCGGACGTGCTACGTCTGTCAGTTGTGTCAGCAGCCCAGTCTGCATCACTGTATGCATGTAGTCCTAATTTGTCATCATCACATGTATTCCTATAACACAATTCTTTGTCAACTGTGCCTTTCAAATATCTTAGAACATGCTTTACAGTAGTCCACTGTTCTTCTGTTGGCTCAGAGAAATACTGTGACAATTTGCTTACAGCAAAACTCAAATCTGGTCTTGTGCATGTAGTCAAATAGATTAGGCTGCCTACAGCTTCTCTGTATTTTCTGGCATCACTAATCTTTTCTGCATCATCAGAGTAGTTCAGCTTTTGCTCACAAGGTGTTGCTCTAGGTTTACAGTCTTGCATGTCAAACCTTTCAAGTATTTTTTCGACGTATTTCTTTTGTGACATTTTTACACACCCATCACTTTGTTCAAAATCGATCCCAAGAAAATATTTCAGTTTTCCTAAGTCTTTCATTTTGAACCTGGCTGCTAACATCTCTTTCACAACTTTCAGTGCATTCTCATCACTTGCGGCGATGATTACATCATCAACCCATATGATCATGATCGCCTTCTCATCTTCTGTTTCTCTTGTGTAAACACAATGATCAGCAGGGTTTTGCACATAGTCGTTTTCACTCAGATAGTCATGTAAAGTCTTGTTCCAATTTCTGCCAGACTGTTTAAGTCCGTACAATGACTTTTCTAGTTTGTACACCAACTTTTCATTTACACTAGATTTCACGTCATATCCCTCTGGTTGTTCGAGGTAAATCTCACAGTCTATTGGTGCATGTAGATACGCAGTTTTGACGTCCATCTGATGTAGAATCAGGCTTTCCTGTGCTGCTTTCTGCATTAACACTCTGACGCTAGTCAGGTTAGCAGTAGGTGAAAATGTTTCATCATAGTCTACACCCTCTTTTTGACTGTATCCTTTAGCAACATATCTTGCTTTGTATCTGTTAGATCCATCAACATTGTTTTTAAGAGCATACACCCATCTACCCCCCACTGCTTTCTTACCCTCAGGCAAGTTGGTTAAGGTAAATGTGTCATTTTCTCTCAACGAGTGCATCTCTTCATCCATAGCATTAACCCATTCTTTTGAGTTAGGTGAGGTTACAGCATCTGTAAATGTCAGCGGTACATCACACATTATTCTGTAACAGTAATCAATGTTGGTGAGTACCTTATCATCACTCTCATCATCTGACACAAAATCAGTCAGATAACCTGGCTTCTTCCTCACTCTGGAAGGGTACCTCTTATGCTCATGGTTAGTCTCATTCGGTTGTGTTTGGTTGTCCACATCAGGCAAAGTTGCCTGTGACTGGCCCTGACTTTGTCCTGGACTCACATAAGTATTTTGCCTGGTGTTATTAACACTTCGTGGCACCTCAAAGTCACAATCCTCAGGTGACATGTCTGTCTGTGTCTCCTGCTCAACATTGTTTTTGGTCACAAACTTAACCAGTCTGTGCTTCTGCACTTTTCCAGTGTCAGGGTAGTAAACCATGTAGGCTGGGCTATTCTTGTCGTACCCGACGAAGATTCCCTTTTCACATCTTGAGTCAAGTTTTCTCTTGTCCTGTTTATAGGCATAACACTCTGACCCGAATTTTTGCATCCTAGAGAGGTTAGGCCTTCGTCCTGTCAGTAAGAAGTATGGTGTCTGTTTTGTGCGGTTGCTAAAACACCTGTTCCTTACTACAGCTGCTGTCTGCACTGCATAAGTCCATAACTCTTTTGGCAACTCACTCTCTATTAGCATGCACCTCGCCATGTCAAAAAGTGTGCGCCAGTTTCGTTCAGCCGTACCATTCTGGTGTGGCGAGTATGGCGCTGATGTTTCGTGTTTGATCCCATTTTTACTCAGTAGTGCCTGGTAAGTTTTTCCCATAAACTCTGCACCGTTGTCAGATCTGATGCATTTTACCTTCCCATATGGTGCTGTATCAGCAAGAAACTTCTCTGATGCCTGCACTGTATCACTCTTTTGCTTTAGGAAATACACAAACACTGCACTGGAAAAATCATCAGTGAATGATAATGCAAACCTATAGCCGTCTCTAGACTCTGGGTCTATCAGCCCCGCTATATCTGTGTGTATCAGCTCTAAAGCTGCTTTGGCTCTTACATCAGGATCCCTGTTCCTTGTCTGTGTAAACTTTCCCTGAGTGCACACTTTACAAAATGGGGTAGGTTTGTTTGGCTTACCCTTGATAGTCATACCATCAACAACACCCTGTAATTTTTGAACATCATCATAATTACAATGCCCTAGGATCTCATGCCATTGTTGTATGTCATAGCAACTCTTACATTTGTCGTCACATTCATCATTTTCAGTTTGCAAGTAGTACAGTCCGTTATGCATGTGAATGTTGAATTTTGTACCGTCTCTGTGTATGAGGACATCGCTCCCTTTTCTGAAGATGACGGTTGCTCCACTGGCAGTAGCTACTTTCACAGAAAACATGTCCTGCGAATATGATGGAATGTACAACGCTTTTCTCAGCGTCGTGGTGTGGTGCTGTCCTCTGCTGTCAATCAAGCACACCTCTGCATCTCCTCGGCGCTCTGCGACTCCTCTGCATCTCGTGCCATCAGCCAACTCCACAAAGTGTGTTTGGGGCTGGAAATCATCATCAAAGTTTTTGAACTTTGCAATATCCGTGACGATATGCGAAGTTGCTCCAGAATCCACCATTAGACCTCTTTCGTCGATACTGCGCCCTGGCTGGACTGTCCCGCCTCCATCGCTCGTCCGGAATGTATACTCAGTGTTGCTCACCTCCTCGGAAACCTTTTTCACGTCGGTTGGCCGCTGTCTCCGTCTGCACGTTGCATCCCGGTGTGTGGTGTTTTTACACAGGCTACACCACTGTTTGCGTCAACATTCTCTGGCTTTATGCCCCTTTTTGCCACATCTAAAACACACTATGTCAGCGCTGTCGGCTCCACGGTCACTTCCACTTGCTGAAGCGGGTAAACCTGGCTGTGCCCGCACTTTCATGACGTTGTCATCGGATGCTGCTGCGCGCATTTTCTCAGTGTCTTCGTAGTTCCGGAGTTTTGTTTTGAAATCAGCAAAAAATATTTCCTTTTCACTTTGTGTAACATGAATAGCGAACGGTTTGAATGACTCTGGCAGTCCTTTCAATATCATTGCTACTAGCAGCCCGTCGCTTAATGTTTCATCAGCGTTTCTCAAAGCTGTGATGATCGTCTCTGCACGAATAACGTACTCAGTCACACTCTCACTGCTTGACTTTTGAAGTGAAGTCAGTTCTGTGTACAGGCCAATAACGCGTGGCTTAATAGTCATAATAGTCTCTCAAAATTTTCAGTGCTTTCCGTCCGTCGTCTGTAGCCTCTCGCATAACCAGCGACAAACTTTTATCATCCAGGAACTGTATTAGCTCCGCATAGGCCTCGGCATTTTTCTCCTCATCTTCAGCTCCTGCTTCCTCGTCGTCAGAGGCTGGCTCATTTAAAATGGTGTCTTTAAGCTTTACCAACCGAAGATGGCCCAAAAATTTTGTCTCCCACAGTTCATAGTTTTTCTCATCTCCGTCGAAAACTAGCCGTGACCAGCGGCCACTCGGCTCAGCGACCCGTCGACTCATGGTGCTAGCATAGCATGCTAATTCTCACCGGACATGCTGTACGTTGCAACTTTTCTCGGCGGTAAGTTGCTGTATACTTTGGGGTGACTCTGGGCCCATAACCTGTTGTCAGAGTCGTAAAGCTCAGTGGCTCTGCATGTGCACCCAGTGCTAGACCGAAAATGATAATAATGACGGGGGAACGAATAACGGAGGCATCAGCCTTGCTCGTGACTGGAACTCACTCTACTGAGGATTTTATTTTTAGACACGCCCATTTATAATATACATTCAATCACATGTCAACTTCAGGACATCTTATTGGCTGTTGTCACTGTCTATCACAAAAATAAAGAATAAACATCTTGTACAATTAAGGGCACATTTATCCACATATGTTAACGCAGGGATGCCAACTTTGGGTATCTGGCTGGAGTGAGATTTTGATGCCATGGGCTTAATCACGCGCACGCGCATATATTTGGACTCAATTCACCATCAGGGTTTAAAAAAGTATGCAGCATGTGTGGCGGGAGCTTAGGTCTAAGATTTAGACCTAGGATATAACCTGATTACACCACCCCGGGACTTCCACCCAGGAAAATACTCACAATTTCACAATATTAGACATACACTAACCCCACTAACCCAATAAAGGGCACACAGGTTTGTTCACTAATAAAAGTCAAAGACGTGTTGTTTCCAATATCAAAATTGTTTTATTGAATGTTTAACTTAATTTTGTTTTTAAAAAATATTACAATATATTATCAAAGACACATTTCCTTTTCCAGCTCTATACATTCTTCACATTGAATTTCACATATTATGTAGACAAACAAGAGATCCATTCCAAGTAAAATAAGTAAAAGTAAAATAATAGCCACACAAGCGAGAGAGCTACACAAGCGAGAGAGATAACAGATGAAAGTGTAAAGTGGTTTTTTTTCTCAGGGCTCTGCAGTCGCTGTTTCTTGAATAATTTCAACAGCACTAAAACAACAGCACAATTTATCAGCTTGGGTGTCTCAGGCACAGTCACAAAACCAGGGAACAGTAGATTTGGCCTAGGCAGAAAAACACCAAAGGAACTCCGCTTTGGTTCCGAGCACCTCACACACACAGGGCCTATTTTGGCCTAGTACAACTGTAAGCAGCAGACTTGGACTTGTTTATCATTTCTACCGGTGGTTCGTACTTGTAGCAGCATGGTTCGATCTGATTATTTTTGATGCACATAATGGACGACAGCGTCCCATCTAGTGCAAGTCTGTTTCTACACTCTGTTTTGTTCAGGCCAATTGTTGAGAATACTCTCTCTGCATCTGCATTAGAGTGAGGTAGGCACAGAGCAAGCTGGGCCACCTTCCCAAGTCTGGGGAACTGTTCTTGGCCAGTTATTCGGCTCTTCCGCGTTGTCAAGTGTGCCCACACAATGTCCATACGATGGAATTGGTTTTCCTCTCCAACACTCACCAGGGCACTTTTCCAGACGGAGTCAGGTATGTCTGTTTCCTCCAGCATCTGGTACTCCAGAAACTCCTCTGCAATCCTGTCCTGGTTCCTTGGGTCCCCAAAGGGAAGAAGGTGGTTGTATCTGGGCAAAGACAATTGCACCATTAGTTAGAATTGAAAAAAGATTCAGAAGTTAATTTCTCCATTAGATTATCGAATTCTGTAAATAAAACTTCCATAAAACCTTAACAAATTCTCTATCTAAATAGAAAGAAACCACTCTTTTCAATCTCCCTATTTAATACCCCAGAGAGCAGTCTTTTATCACCCATCACATCTACTGGTGAAGCCTATCGAAATAACACTATCTTTATTCAACTTCTCACGTTGTATAAATTAAGTATTGGTAAAGTGAAAATAAGGGTTCAGTAATTTACCTTTGGACAAAGTAGAGCACATCATCCACATGCGAGTCTTGTCTCTGCCTGAAGTCCACAAACTCAGCATGTGGCAGCAGGGGGTCATTCAGCGGCAGCTTCTTCAATGCATATTCTGTAGACCTTCGCAGGAAGCCTCTTGCAGCCTTGTAAAACTTGGTGACATCACCCGAGGGAATCTCACCAGCTTCATGCAGCCTTGTCAGCGTGGCCTTTGTAGTCAGTCCAATACCAAGTGGGAGGTCTGAAAGGCAAAAAAGATAACACTATTTCTCACCCTTGCACCATTTTGCCCACACTATATACCTGTAGATTATTTCAGTTTCCATAAAATGGTCAAAGAATTGCAGTCAATGGTATTCACCTGGTAGTTGGTTTTCCTGATTCTGAAGATCAACACTCTCCAAGTTTGTTGTTCTGAAAGCTGCAGGCTTCAAGAACTTTGACATCAGCTTTCGGATGAATGCCCTCACCTAAAATAAAGAAAATATGCAAACCCCCAATCCATAAACATTAATGTAAGAATCAATTATACTATTTGACATTACCAATACACTAACTGAAACAGTTAGGTCATGTACCTGCCCATGGAGTAGATAGATGCATGGGTGCTGCCTCTGGAACAACAGATTAAACTGGCAGAATGTAGGCAGAAGTGCCTGGTAGAGGAGGAGATGAACCTCTGTCAACGGATCCTCAAAACAGGCACGGAGCCGCAAACACCTGGCTTGCGTTTCGTCTAAAAGACAAAAAGTTCAAAATTAACTAAATAGCAAAATTTTATTTTATGTATGTCATTATTTACATAAATAATTAAAACGGGACTACAAACCAGTGGATCTGAAGTAGCTCGTCAGGGCCTCGTAGAGGCAGAGTATGCGGTTGACAGCCAGATCCAAACTGAGCCACCTGATGCTCAAATGCTGAAGTACCTCCATGTACTTAGTGTCACAAAACATGCAGAATTCTGAGTAGAACAAAATGTGTATTCAAGTGGCCCTTCAAACAATTTCTGAATCACTGCTATTGAATACAATAAATGTGTTATGTGAGGATAACTTGCCATCAAGCATGTTCTTCCTCTTAGTGCTGGATTTGAACCAGTAGGCAAGATCAACACAGAAATCTTCGACATCAAAGCCTGACATCTGGAGGGGGAGAGAAACATTTAGTTTTAATAATTTTACATAATGTAAAATGTAGCCAACTCAGTCAAATATTGCAAATGCAGTTGTGACTGTCAAGCCATTACGTTGGTGTACACCAAGCCACCAGCGTGTGCATTATTGTGCACAATGTGGCAGGGACAGCCAAGAATGTAGATGGATGGATTTTGGTCCAGGATCCTGCTCTTAATGGAATTCCTGATTCCCAGATTGACACTAGCATTGTCAACAGCACACAGTTGGCCCATGGGATATTGTGCCCTTCCAGCACCTCATTCATTTTGCTGAATATGGCCTCTGCGGTACCGCAGCTGGTCCCTGATGTCAGGCCCATGTCGAGAAACTGTTGAATCACGCCTTGTGGACTCCACAGTTTAACGGTCAGTGGATTCATCTTCTCTCTCCCTGTAACGACACAAATGTATCCAACACTTACAGAATGTCCGCAATTCTGTGTGACTTGTTGCATTTATTGCTCATGAGTTATAAGAATTAATAGATAAATTAATTGTATAGACTTAACTCAGCATTCATGGTCAACATGAACAAACACACTTACCAGTATCGTTGGACCCATCAGTGGCCAAAGAAAAGGGCTGATCACGAAGTTTTTTCACCAGCTCATCCATCAGATAGGGGGCTACACACTTATTTATGATGGCTGTTGTTTTGGTTCTGGCCGAGGCATACTTTTGTGCTATCTTGGAATCAGGGAAACACTCCTTGAACAGCGGGCTCAGGTGATCCGAAAATGCCAATGGGATGTTGTGCTGCACCACTGTCATGGCCACCTTCACCTCGGCTCTTCTGGTCTGTGGTTGTGGAATGATGAAAGTACATATAAAATAGTAAAACCAATATCTACATAGGTGAGTGTGCTGCAGTTAGTAATTTGTTATTTTGACATACAAAATCAATGTATTAATTGAATAACAGGTTAGGCAAAGTTTTGTTTATGTAACCTCAATCATTGCATCTTAACCCCCACTAAATAATCATAACACCACTGCACTTTACCAACTTGTATACTAATCACCTGTGTCTCCAGTTGAGCCATCTCAGTGCTTTGCATTGTGAAATTATCCATTTTAGATGAGCCATCAACCATTTTTTGTTTTTTTAAGTGTGATTCCCTGTTGATGTGGCGAATCACATCGGCTCTGCCCTGGTGTCTGCATTCCATCTCATTCCGGCAGGTTGCACACCAAAAGTGAAAAGGTGTAGTCCCAGACGTGATGAAAGGCCATTCCTTGGTCCACTGTGAATTAAATTTGGTGCCATATGAGGCTGCCCCTGCATTCTTCCTTTTCTTTGATGGCTGTGACTCACACTCTCTCTCTACAGTCTATAGGGAAGAGATATAGATTTTTAATTAGCTAATTGAACAAAAGTGTAGACACTGAACTAACATATTACAAATCGTAACAAATTACAAGCATATTAATGGAATCAAAAAGTGGATATAAGTGTGGTAAACAACAGTAAGCTACAGTTTCAGTTATTTGCTTAGCAAACGTTAAAAAACAACTGACTTGAAATCTCTGGTGGATGGTGTGAGCTAGCTGGTATTGTGAGCTAGCCAAGTTACCTGCGATGGTCTCATTTCTGAAGACTGCACTTGTGTCTCATCATCATCTCCAGTTTCCCTCATTCTTGCCTGTGACGATGTTCCATTCCTGCTACCTCTGTCCCTCTCTTCCTCTGCACTGCTTTCTAATGCTGGTCCCTCGTCTGCTTCTCTCTCTTTCGCCTTCTTAAAATATCTCAATAAGCTCATCTGGAATAACAGAGTTGATAAGTCTTTCTTGAAAACATACATAGTTAACTAGTTGCATAGAAAAACCGAATGCCATCGTTTACCGCTGCTTTCATTCTTCTCTCTGCCGTGCACTAGACTAACGTTAGACAGCTAGGCTAACGTAAAATAGCTAGCTGTTTACATAGCTTAAGCTAGCTTAAACTTACTCTAGAATTTACAGGGCATTCATTCAAAACAAATATGATATAGTTTGTTTATAACAAACACCCATACCTGTTCTATAATAATTAATTGATCCACGATTATTGTTAGCTGTCCTAGTCAGTAATCACTTACCTTGATTCATGACAGGTTTTGTGGCTGCCTGGCTTGCTTGAACTCCTTCTGGGCTCGCGCGTCCCGCTCGGCTGTGAAATTGAGCAGCTGACTGTCCAATCAACACGGAGATATGCATCGCGCACCAATCAGAGAGTAATTATAGATGCAGTTCCATGGAAACATCCATAAGAAACACTCCCTGTTGCTGTCGCAGTGTTCTTTTTTTTCATCTTCTCTTTTTTTTTTTTGGCGTGAGAATTGTTTGGGCAGCGTGAGAGCGTGAGACTGAAGGTGAAAGCGTGTGTCACACGCCAGAAGCGTGAGAGTTGGCAACCCTGTGTTAACACCTACCGCACAAAACAAAACAAGACAGCCATCAGATGTAAAGGTGTGACGTTGAATTCCAAAAACGCTTCATTGGTCACACAACAATCCCTTCAGCGATTGGTGGATTCGTTTGTCGATCACCGGACCGTGGCTGAATGTATCACAACAGAGACCGACACCATACAGCGTAATAAAAAGAAACTGCTACTGAAAAATGTTACAGTGTGTAGTAACCTGAACAACCATGACGCCACACATATTGTATAATGTAAATGATGACTTTACTGGAAAAACTGGAGCAATACAATAAAGGAACCGCAGCGCTCTCCAGTCAGCATGGCTACTTTCATAGAACAGAATCACTTCCGGTGTGACATCCTGTAAGGGTCAAGGATCACCATAAAGCTTAATACTAAAATAGTTAGTCACGTTCTAAACACATTGTAACACTCTTCCCCCCTTAAGTTCAATCTCCCCTGTAGTAACAAAACCTTAACAACAACAACAAAAATCTCATAACACCTTCTAACCTGAAAGTAGGCCTGTAAAACTCAACAAAACATGACACATGACACTGTTTCTCATTTAACCATCTGAAGTAGGTAAACTACCTATGCAACCTAAAACACCATGACTTCAGCTTTTGTTTACAATGTCAGTCTGTCAGGCGGTCTGTGACTACGCTGAGAGCGGCGCAGTACCCCCGGTGTCTCAGCCGACACTGGTGCGGTGTCTCCTAGTGGGCATGGGTTTGTCAGCCCAGGGGTGGATGGTGTGTGTGTGTTTTCGAGTCCATCACCCTCTCCTGCCGTAGCAATGGCCCCTGGATGTCCCGCTTGAGCTGGGCCCAGCTCTGTCACCACTGCTGAAGTGTCTGGCTGTTCCGCCTGTGTTGGGTCCTGCTCTGTCACCCCTGCACTTTCCCCTGCTGAGGTGTCTGGATGCTGAGGAGTGTCGTGGCGTTGACGGATGTGGTCCTGGTGCCTACGGAACACTCTGCCATCTGATAGCTTCACCACGAAAGAGATGGGACCACTCTGCTTTAGAATGATCCCTGGCAGCCAGTGTTGACCACTGCCAAAGTTCCGCACATACACACAGTAAGTAAGTAAGTAAGTAAGTAAAATTTATTTATAGAGCACCCTTCCCAGCACGAATGCACAGAGTGCTTTACAGTAAGAACAACATACATAAAAGTGCATTACAAAAAAACACGACAGACAGAGAATAACAGAACATAACATACAAGACAGAATAAAATACGGTGCAAAAGTAGCATAGGTAAAAGAATAAAATAATATGGAGGTCCTGCCAACAGGGGGTGTCCACCAGAGCGCCTAGTGCTCGAAGGCTATTTTAAAAAGGTGCGTTTTTAGCTGTGCCTTAAAACTAGTTGCGGACTTCACGTCTCTCAGACTCTGGGGGAGCGAGTTCCAAAGCCTAGGGGCTACTGCTGTAAAGGACCGATCCCCCTTTGTCCTAAGCCGGGTCCTAGGGACCACCAGGAACCCCAGTCCTTTCCCTTGAAGTGCCTCTCCCGGGCATGCACGTCGTGTCTCTCTTTCTGTTTCTCCTGCTTCCTCTCCACCCTTGCCTTAACATCTGGATGCATTAAGTCCAGGCGCGACTTTGGCTTCCTGCCCATCAGCATTTCAGCAGGTGTGAGCCCCGTCGTTGTTTGTGGTGTGATGCGGTACTGAAACAGCCAACGAGAGAGCTTTGTTGCAATGGTTTCCTTTCCTGTCATACGTTTAAGTCCCTCTTTAAACGTCTGCACGGCCCTCTCGGCCAGACCATTTGAGGCAGGATGGAACGGTGCTGTGCAGACGTGGCGTATACCGTTCTCTTCCATGAACTCCCTAAACAACTCACTGGTAAATGTTGCCCCATTGTCACTCACCAATGTGTCAGGAAGTCCAAAAGTTGCAAATGTCTGACGCAGCTTGTCAATCGTCACCTGGGCTGTGATGTTGCTCATCAGGTGTACCTCTAGCCACTTAGAATGTGTGTCTACAATGACTAGAAACATTTGCCCCATAAAAGGCCCCGCAAAGTCCACATGCAGCCTGGACCACGGGCGGTCAGGCCACTCCCATGGATGGAGTGGGGCGGGTGGAGCCATCTTCTGATTTATCTGACACTGGGAACAGGATTTCACCTTGTTTTCCAGCTCCTGGTCCATGTTAGGCCACCATGCATATGCCCTGGCTAAGCTTTTCATACGGGAGGCCCCTGGGTGGGCCTCATGGATCTCCTCCATTACCTGTGAACGCCCCTGCGGCGGGACCACCACCCTGGAGCCCCAGAGAATGCAGCCATCTTGAACACTCAGTTCAGTTTTGCGTCTCGCATAAGGCCTCAGTCCCTCATCCTCTACAACAGGAGGCCAACCCTGCATGAGGAATCTTTTCACCTGAGACAGGACCGGGTCCCTTTCTGTCCACTGTTTGATCTGTTTGGCATTCACAGGAGACTGTGCCAGTCTCTCCGGCAAGAACACTGTCCCCGGAGGCACCACAGTCTGGGAAGGTGTGTCAGGCAAAGGGAGCCGACTCAGTGCGTCCGCGTTTGCGTTGTCCTTCCCTGCTTTGTAGACTATACTGTACTGGTAGGCTGACAATGTGAGGGCCCAGCGCTGCACTCTCGCTGATGCCATGGGAGGGATGCACTTAAACTCGCTGAACAGGCCCACCAGTGGTTTGTGATCAGTACATATGGTGAATGCACGACCGTAGAGGTACTGATGGAAACGCTTAACAGCGAATACAACAGCTAGACCTTCCTTGTCTAACTGGGAATAGCCCTTCTCAGCTTGTGACAAGGTCCGTGATGCGAACCCAATGGGTTTCTCTGATCCGTCCTTCATCACATGAGAGAGTACTGCCCCGACGCCATACGGCGAGGCGTCACAGGACAGGATGATCTCTTTGTCTGGGTCGTAATGAACCAGCAGCCTCGCTGATTGCAGTAGTGCTTTCACATCAGTGAAAGCTGTCTCTTGTGCAGGCCCCCACTCCCAACGAGAGCCCTTGTGGAGCAGTGAGTACAGGGGCGCCAGCACTGTTGAGAGGTCTGGGAGGAACCTACCATAGTAGTTCACCATGCCCAGAAATGACCTGAGCTCGGGCACACTTTTGGGGCTTGGAGCTTCCTTGATTGCTCTGACCTTGTCCTCCACCGGGCGCCGACCCTGGGCTGTGATGGTGTGGCCCAGGTACGTCACGCTTGGTGCCTGGAAGACACACTTGCTACGCTTCAAGCGCAGCCCCGCTTCTGAAAGTCTCTGTAGCACTCGCTCCAGGTTGCTGAGGTGCTCCTCCTCCGTCTCTCCTGTGACCAGTATATCGTCAAGATAGACCGCTACGTGGGGAATTCCCTGCAACAGACTGTCCATTGTCCTTTGGAAAATGGCCGGGCTGGAGGCCACCCCGAACACTAGGCGGTTGTACTGAAACAAACCCTTGTGGGTGTTGATTGTGGTGAACTGTCTAGAATCCTCATCCAACACCAGCTGTTGGTAGGCATGGCTCATGTCCAGTTTTGAAAATGTCTTTCCGCCAGCCAGGGTTGCAAACAGGTCCTCCACCCTCGGCAGTGGGTATGCATCTAGCTTGGAGACCTGGTTGATGGTGAGTTTGTAGTCTCCGCAGATACGTACTGTACCATCGCTCTTCAGAACTGGAACAATGGGGGCCGCCCAGGCTGAGAACTGGACAGGATGTATGACTCCCAGCCTCTGCAGCCGGTCCAACTCCTCTTCCACTTTTCCTTTCATAGCATAGGCTACTCCCCTGGGCTTGAAGAAACGAGGGGTAGCCTCAGGGTCTACATGTAGCTTAGCTGTAGTTCCCCGCAGTGTACCCAGCTCATCTTTGAAAACCTCAGTGTACTTTTGAATGACATCCTCGCTCACCCGTGTGTGCTTAATCTCACCCCAGTTCAACTGAATTTTCTGGAGCCAGTCACGTCCCAGTAGACTGGGTCCCTTCCCTTTTACCACTAGAAGCCGTGCTGCTCTTGCTGCCTGGCCGTTACATCGAATGTCCACCTCTAGTGCTCCAACCAATGGTATGGTCTCTCCTGTATACGTCCGTAGGTTTATACTTGCCGGAGTGATAGTGGGCGCGTTGGTAGCCAGATACCAAGTCTCTCTGTAGGTCTCCTCGCTGATGATAGATGCAGAGGCCCCTGTGTCAACCTCCATCCTCAGCTCCTTACCGTTGACCTCCACTGTGGCGTAGATAGGCTCTGCTCGTGGCTCACTCACATTGAACATGTTGAAGGAGCATTCCTCTTCCTGCTCTGCATCCTCCAAGTAGTGTGCCGCTGACTGTGGCTTCCTAGCATTTCCCTGCCCAGTCTTTGTTTTTCCCTTAGCTCCCCTGCACTTTTTAGCTAAATGTCCCTTTAAACTGCAGTTGTGACACACTGCCTCCTTGAACTTGCAGTTGTTTGCATAATGAGCCCCTCCACACCTGAAACATTCCACGGCCCTCGACTTATCTGCCTCTCTCCTAACTTGGTGCACTTCTCCAGCCTGCCCACCAGCACTAGATCTATCTGCCTCCCTTCCAAACTGGTGCACATCCCCAGCCTGCCCACGAGCACATGCTCTCTGAATGTCTTTTGCGTTGTTATCAGCCATTTCCATTCCCTGAGCCAATTCACATGCTCTCTTGAAAGTCAGTGTGGCTTCCCTCAGTAAACAACGCTGCATCCTGTCGTCATTAATGCCAACTACAAATCTGTCGCGGAGCATATCCTCTAACAACAGCCCGTACTCGCAATGTTCTGAAAACTGACGTAACTCCGCTACAAACTGGGCTACCGACTGACCTGGCTTCCGGGACAGAGTATTGAATCTAAACCTCTGTACAATCACTGAGGGCTTGGGATTGTGATGATCCCGAACGAGCTGGACGAGCTGAGCAAATGAAAAGTCGCCCGGTTTCTGTGGCGTCACCAAATTCCTCATCAATTTGTACGTCTTCGCACCACACACACTCAGGAGAATTGAGCGCCGTTTAGCCTCATCTGTAATTCCATTCGCAAAGAAAAAGTGCTCCAACCTTTCCACATATTCCGTCCAGTCTCCGTTCTCCTCCACAAACTCACGGATAGTCCCAAACGTAGCCATGGTGCCGCCGCTGACTGCCGGCCGAAACGCTGATGTGCTCTCCCTGTCGGAATGTACCCGCTCCTCACTCGAGCTGCTCCCACTCGTGTCCAGGCTCTGGTCTTCGTCGCTCATGACATGAGTCTTGTCCGTAGCTAAACCAGCACGCTAACAATATGACACTCGCCGAACTTCCATCTTCAATTTCCCGTTTTATCCTCGTCGCCAGATGTAGTAACCTGAACAACCATGACGCCACACATATTGTATAATGTAAATGATGACTTTACTGGAAAAACTGGAGCAATACAATAAAGGAACCGCAGCGCTCTCCAGTCAGCATGGCTACTTTCATAGAACAGAATCACTTCCGGTGTGACATCCTGTAAGGGTCAAGGATCACCATAAAGCTTAATACTAAAATAGTTAGTCACGTTCTAAACACATTGTAACACAGTGTTGAAACGTTTACAAGTTGTTTACAACAAACGACGTGTCTTTCGGGACTATACCACACTGCCTTATAGCTACTAGGCCACCGGTATGACATGACGTTTTTGACTTTGACTCACGACTACAACATCCGTTCAGTATGGTAGTGTCCGGCCCTTCAAATAGTGGTAAAACATATTTTGTGAAGACAATCATTGATAACGCAGAAAAAATAATTTCGGAAAAGATTGATAACATCGTCTATATATACTCCTGTTGGCAGCCTCTGTATAACTAATTGTTAAAAATTAGGCCTATAAACTTTGTTGAAGGAATACCAGCATCGCTCTGTGATGACTCTCTTTTGCCGCCTCAGAAAACTAACCTTGCCATTATTGATGATTTGATGCATGATGCAAGTAATAATCTGGAAGTTCAGAATGTGTTTACCAAGTACGTCCATCACAGAAACCTAAGTTGTATATATCTTGTCCAGAATTTATTTATGCAAGGGAAATCTAGTAGAACAATTAATCTAAATACTAACTATATTGTCTTGTTTAAAAATCCCAGACAAGTATCAGGTTTATCTTTTAGCTAGACAGATGTTTCCTGGTCAGACTAAATATTTCTTAGAAGCCTTTACCGATGCCACAAGCTGTCCATACGGTTATCTTTTAGTTGACTTTAAAGCCAAGACACCGGACCACTTCCGTCTCAGATCTCAGCTACTCTCAGACCGTACTGCTGTCTATCTACCAAAGTGACTTTATCATGTCTGCACACATACACAGAAACTGTGACTGTCTCAAATTTGTGATTGCTTTGAATGTTTTGCAAGGGAGGATACCTTTAACCAAGAGCCAGTATTCTCGTCTAAAAAAAGAAAAGGCTAGGGTTAGGATGCTTGCAGACAAAGGGATGCCTCTATCGAAAAAAAAGGAGAGTGATCAATCAAACAGGCGGTCTTTTATTGCCACTATTAGGAGCAGCTCTGCCATTTATTACCAGTCTTTTTACCAGGAGCGGTTAGTTGATGGCACATTTGTTGCGATGGAACATGCTCAAAAAATTTATCTAGTACCACAGCATCAGCTGGATGCTTTGAAACAGCCTCTCCCACCAGAACGTTTAAGACAGACTGTAGAAAATGAATTAGACGAAGCCATGAAAAATATATTGGATTTACCGGATCTTGATCAACACGAAAAGGCCAAAAAGTATACATCTGTGCTACAGCGGTTTCTCTCTATGGTTAAACAAGGTGAACTCGAAAAGAGTGTTTTGACACTCTCTCTTCCTGTTGATCATTCTGGATCTGATAACAAAGAGGATTTTTTAGAAGAGGTTCTCAAACAAATGCCTGTGAGAAACAGGAAAAATTTTGAATATCTTGTCAATACTATGAGAAAAGCCAAAGAAACTGTTGCATGGAATGACCAGGGGGAGTTTGTGATTAATGGCCGCATCATCAAGGAGTCGCATATGTATGACTTGCTCAAAAGTGTTACAGCACCGCATCATGCTAAGCAAAGGCCAGTAGGATGGGATATTCTTTTTTAAACTCTTGCTGACATAAATGTACCAACATCATCGATACCCAATGTCGAAGTGAGACAGCTTATTGACAGTTATAAGAATGGGGTTGTTCATAATGCTGAGAATGTGTCTGCAAAAGCAGCTAGACGTCAGAGAAGGAAAAGATCAATGTTACATGGTTCACCGTCATTTCTTAGAAAGTCTGATTCTGAGGCATCCCCAGAATCTGGTGTCTTTAAATCACCAAAGTTAGATGTGCAGTCATGGCTGTCATTTTGCGGTGTTTTTTCTTATGCTTTTGGTCAATATAAATGTCTTTGATATCATTGATGTGTAATAATATCTCGATTAAACCTTTGTAACTGCTG
>JAKUDI010000312.1:0-60799 GCA_022702515.1 Ilyophis sp. 1 JC-2022
CTGTCTCGTCTCCCCGCCCCGTGCGACCTGCACGCCCGGGGAAGAGCCCTCGCTCCACAAGAAAGCATAAGTGAGGCGGGCTCATATACCCCCAGCTATCGGCCACAGAGGACTGGAGACGAGACACAAGGAGGCATCGCACCCACTGATCCTGCAGCACAGCACCACCGGTAAGTCCCCAAAGAGGCGGTCTGCAGTAGGATCACGCTGCATATTTCAGGAGAAATAATGCAACCGGTTCCATTATCCACCCCTACAAACTGCACCCCTGACAACGAAAGAAACCAGTTCCAGGGACCCAAGATGAGGCGTCCTGTTCCCTTTACGCAACCTTGCGAACTTGCCACCACAGCATCAGGCTACCGGCTTTTCCCTTTTCATTGTGAATGTGCAATCCAATAGAGGAACTATTCAAAAGACTTGATTCAAGTAAGGCTGTAACATGGGCATAGTATATCCGTTAGCAACCGCGACATGTTTGTGATAGGATGTACTGTATGTAACTGATATTGAATGGTTAAGTGTTGTAAAGGTTTTGTGTCACCATTTTACTTTGGATCCAGCGCGCTTTTTTATGTTCTGTGCATGATGCATTAAATCTTGCATTTGATCCGTCGTAATTAAACACTAACCGGTTGTGTCTTAACACTGCACGCTGATCTCAACGCACATGCACAAATAATCTTACGGTTGTCCTTATGTGTTTGGTATGATCTACACGCCATTCACTAGCTCAAGTTAAAGCTAGGTTCAAACCTCCCTCCATTTTAGTTTCTTTGTTCTTTCTTTGCCTGTCCGAGGCAGGAGAACATGGAAACCCCCACGTGCACCCAACGCATGCACTCACACGCATATGCGCACACACACACACACTCGCACATAGTTTATTGTACATTACAGTAGTGAATCGTGCTTTGTGTTCAATAAACTATTACATTTTCCAAGATTGTGTGTATTAATGTTGCTCTTGTGTTGAACTGAGTCAGCCAATGCTAATCGCAGGGATTCCCCAAATGCCTTCACCTTAGCTGAATCATTTATATAAATTCGGTATCAACTGAGAACATAATATTGTGATTTTGCTAAGATAATTATAAATGTGTATTTTTATTGGTAATTCATTTAATTATTGATTCAAGTTACCCATTTTTAGTTAGTATATTCTTTTTTGAGAATTTGATTGTATGAGACTGATTGATTAGACAAAACTATGCCACCAGTTGTAGCTACAAGGATGGAAGTGGCGTACTTGAGTACATAAGTGATGCCCCATGTATAGATTTAAATGAATATTCCCTACATAGGTATAATGCTGTCCTGGACATTGTCTACATTGACCTTAATGAAGAATCGTGTTCCCAGAGCTTGTAGCTGTCAAACTGCGATGAGGCCTATTTTGTGTTTCACTACATTAACGCCGCTTTTAAAAAAACTTGCCTACTTTACATGAATTTCATCCGCTCATGATTTTTGCAAAATATGCTGCTTAAATTGTCAGAACGCCAAGAAAATCGAGAAAACGAGTAGGCTATCGGGACAGTGACATAGAATGCTCTATTTATCCGATCCAAAATCCAATATTGGTCAGAAATTGCAAAAGGAGAACGAACAGAGTTGCAAAGAACGTAATGCAGAGTGGGCACACATGCACACGAGAGAGAATCAAATTCTGGCTGGCAGTCAAATTTCAGCATGGGAGCCATAAAGCCATTAACCATTAAAAGGGTAACATGTTGGTTGAATGTGACACATGCCAGTTATCTTTAGATAACATCAAAGTGAATGTGTCCATCAATGTTGTTATTCAGTCATTTTTAAGTACTATAAAACTGCTTTTTATATGCCAAAATTTCCCATTCTACAAGTTCACCTTGTTTTGTAGGCGTATCAATGAGACTGTCAGTCAGATAGTTACCATAGTTACCCCGAGGCTGGATTTACCCGGAAGTGGGTAAATATTAAGTCCTTAACTCCTTTCTGCAGATGGTCTCGCTGGCGAGACCTTTTTGCTCAACTGAGACATTTGTTGCTCCTGCAGCCAAACTATTAGTGGAAAACACAAGCACTGTGTTTTAGCTTTATTGGTAGACGATTTGCGACGATTTCTGGCCAATGCATAGTTTCTAAGTGTCACAATTTTTCCATAGCAAGTCCATTTAACAAGCACCCCCTCCTCCACCCAGTCTATACCTACCCATGCATGACATTGTGGACAATAGCGTCTATGTTTTAGTTCATAAATATATTTATTCATCGTATAAAATTTATTCTGTCATAGCAACAAGATAAACCAAACATTCGCCTGATCGTATGCCAGAAAAGCTGTGAAAAGCCCTGCTAACTCAAATGCAAAATAAACATGTGAAAGTATTCTCTCATTCTACCATGTATTGTACTACCAATATATGCTACTAAATATGAAATTGATATACAACCCTACCATTGGTTTTACACAGCGCAATGTTCCTTTCAAAATTCAGTGGTCATTTATTGTCTGGTACAATCGGTTTGACAAATGTACAGCACTTTATACCGCAATTACACTATCTGAAACGTCGACTCGTAATACCCCCCATGCTCTGCAAGCCTGTCTCGTTCATTACAGTTCGTTCTGGTTTAATTGTCGGCTCTTTTATCCAACAGAGTGAATTATAACCTTAGCAATGGCATATCCCAAGTATTCTGGGGTGCTTTGAACAATTTATTACCGTCCTGCGTATCGGCAGATTTCGTTTTCAAGGTCTCATATTAGGAAGCTCTCTAAATAACGCATCAGGATGGAAAGTTTTCTTTTACTGTTATGTAAAACAATTCGCGTCTAAAATCCTGTTGGTCTCGCTGGCTACAGATAATAAGTTAAGTAAGTAAATTTTTCCGGCGAAGGTTTACCTGAATCCAATTGAACATCTGTGGAAACAGCTGAAAATGGATGTGTACCGACGCTCCCCATCCAACCTGACGGAGCTTGTAAGGATATGCCAAGAGGAATGGGCAAAAATGTCCAGAAACAAGTGTGCCAAGCTCGTAGCTTCTTTCCCAAGACGCCTTGAAGCTGTAATCGCTGCCAAAGGTGCAGCAACCAATTGTATTAGGCTGTGTACAGATATGTAACCCCTAAATAACCTATTTTTGTCAGTAAAATAAAATTGCATATTTTCTAAAAACCTGTTTTCACTTCATAATTATTGGCTATTGTGTGTAGATGTTTGAGGCAAAAAATCTACTCAATCTATTGTAGTATAAGTCTGTAACGTAATAAAACGTGGAGAAGGTGAAAGGGATGTGCAGACTTTCCGGCTTGACTGTATACAGTGCCCTCCACTATTATTGGCACCCCTGGTAAAGATGAGTAAAAAGGGTTATACAAAATTTACCGTTTGGTGAATTAGCTTAATGTCACGCTGAAAAAATGAGAAAAATGCAACCTTTAATTGAAGTAAATTTATTATGAGAAATAAAAATCCCTCATCAAGAAATAATTATTTTTAACAAAACCACATGTGCCACAATTATTGGCACCCCTGCATTTATATATAGAATAAAGTAATATTTTTTAATATTTGGTCGCATATCCCATATGACTTCTTGATGTCTGTGACCCAACAAAATCAAAAAACTCTTGACTCTTTACAAGTGATAAACCATCATTCTGCTGCCAGATATGCATGGATGGATCACTTTAAGGGTGGTTTCTCCTGACAAATGTTCCTATTGAACTCTATGGAACAATAAGTCAGGAGAAGAAACCCTTCAAGTTATCCATCCATATCTACTGTATTTCTGGCAGCAGAGTGATGGTTTAAGGCCTGTCTGATACATCCCTTGATGACTTACAGCCATTTTACCAACCATGTATTCCATACTGTTCCAGCATAATTTACAGCTGAATCTAGTCTCACCCCCCAATTCCCATAAAGATCCATTTAAATGCAGAGACGTAGTATCACTTGTAAGAGTACCAGAAAATCAAGAGTCAAAACAAAAAGTTGTTGGGTCACAGACATCATAATTTACAGAATTTTAACTCCTATAACTCAGTACAGATTTTGTTTTGGCCAGCCACAAAGAAAGACTTAATTTGTTGTGTCTCGATCTGTTCAATAAGGTTTATGTTGTTTTTGGGTGGAATTGCTAGCAAGCTAATATTATCTCTAGGCTATCTAATATGTTTGGGCCACCAAAAACCCCATCTGGGCCACTAAATTCATTGGCCTGGTGGTCTGGGTGGCCAGTGGGAAATTTTTTTTAGTGTCTAACCCTGTTATTATTAGTAGTGTTTTCAATACATTTTCTGCACAAGTATGACATGTTCGGAGGCTGTTGTAATTTAAGTAAGTAGCCATGAAGCCGATATGAGGGTATATAATACAAATTCAATAATTATAGTTTGGACACGTAAGACATGTACTGTAAGTTCTTTATTTTCTCGCGCCACGTTCGCGTTTGGTAACCTGAAAGTCTGGAAGTAAAAGTGACTACAGTTTGTCTTAAATATTTCTTTAGTTTGGGGGAGAAGGGTAGTGCCCTGCCTATGTCCGACTCAGTTTCAATGTAACATTGGGGAAGACAAATAAGGCTTTCTTAGACATTGTGGGGGGACACGTCCCCCGTGATAATAACGCCTATGTTGCGTAGCTAGGTTTTCAGTCTGCGTAGCGCCGAGAAGGATCGCTCAGATGCCACAACAGAGGGGGGGGGGGGTGGGGGGGGTTACGTCATTCGGTTTGAAAAGTTTCTGAATTCGCTTTGTTTCATTATCGTACCAATATAATATGAAGGAGGTATTCATATTATTGTACTATAATGCTTTGTGAAGGGTATCCTTGTTTTAAAGGTGGTAAGCAACCTTCGATTTTATACTCATTTCAATTTAGACTCAAAACACGGAATTGGCCAGGGGTATGTTAGACGCAAATCCATAGCTACTTTTCTGATGGCATGATCGCATTATGTGAAAATATAGCCCAGCTATAATTACAAAATTAGCTGGAATTTTACTGGGGTTAGTCTGTATGTAGCTACTCGTAGCTGGGGAAATAACAGCTTCCTTATCCAGCAGATCGGTTCGACTGAAAATTAAATGTGATCCACGGTTATCATATGCAAGTCATATAGCTAAACTATACTGGATACTTGGCAGGACCCCAACGATCACCGTCAAGTATTTCTTTAAATGTTTTCTTGCAGCTAAATGAATGCAAATAAAAATGTATCCCCTATATCCATGGTTCTCAACCTAGGGGTCGCGAGATCATTTGCGGGGGTCGCAGGACGAGTTCCAAAAAAAAAAAAAAAAAAAAAATTACAAAAAAAATCAATTTAAAATGTAAAGCCTAAATATATTTAATTATGTTCCCAACTAAAAATCGTTGGGGGAAAGCATGTGAATGGTTAAAATAGCCGACAATAAAATCAGCCTATGCAGAGCCGTAGATAGATCTCTATCTGCTCTGAGCGCAGGCTAGGAAAGACCGCACAGCTGTGTTTACATTCACCATGACAACAAGCGCTGCAGGCCGGCGCGCCATCACGCCACTTGCTCATGATCACTTGCATCCGAAAACATTTCAAATCATTCTGCAATAAAAACCGTGCAATATTTGGGACTGATGTATACATCATACTGTATGATGTGCCTGCCAATAAACCAGAACACTTCCAATTGTAGCTATTCGGTGGTGGTAGCCTATGTATTTCATAATTCATAATTGTTTTGGACCCCAACCCCACAACACTAAACTGATTTTACATCAAGTCGCATTATGTATTGTAGCGTTTCGCAGCCACAAGGAAGGCACGCGGGGAACGTAAATACCGAACGCAAGAAATAATAGGCAAATGTTTAAAGAAAATCACTGGCTTTATTTCTAGCACAGGAAAAACAGGCAACTATAGTTCAATCCAGCAGTTACAAGCAGACAACCTTCTCATTCAGTTATAATTCAGTTTCTCACGCTGTCACACTCAGACAAATGGCTTTATACCCCTTTTCTCCTCCGAGAAACAGCGGTGCAAATGGTCAACTTTATCAAATCACGCCCTCTGAATAGCAGGTTATTCTCAACACTTTGTCAAGAGATGGGGTCGGAACACGAAACGCTACTATTCCACACCGAAGTGAGATGGCTCTCCCGCGGGAAAGTCCTGACCAGGCTATTTGAGCTACGGGAGGAGGTCCGCATATTCCTCGCAGACAACGGGTCTCCCCTCACGGACCATTTGACCGACACCAGCTGGGTATCTAAACTTGCCTACATGGCAGGCATCTTTGAAAAACTTAATTCGCTTAACTTGTCTCTCCAAGGCCCCAACACAAACATTCTAACATTGTCCGATAAAGTTAATGGATTCTCAAAGAAATTGGAGCGCTGGGCTGCGCGAGTGGAAAGCGGCAATGTTGAAATGTTCCCCGAACTCTACGATTTCTTACAGGAGAAAAAGCTGAACGTGAAAACAATAAAAAGAGTCATCATTATTCATCTCCGAGGCCTCCTTGATGAATTCAAGAAATACTTCCCCAAAGATCAGGAGGACAATGAATGGGTGCGGCAACCTTTTATTGCCTCTGGGAATCACCTCCCATCCGAACTTGAGGATGCGCTCCTTGACCTCGCAAGCGACCGGACCCTAAATACTTTGTTTGAATCGAAGCCACTGGATGAATTCTGGCTCATTGTGGCAGGGGAATATCCAGCACTCTCAAAGGCTGCAATGGAAAAACTTACACCTTTCGGGTCCACGTATTTATGCGAAAATACTTTCTCAGCGTTGACCTATATAAAAAACAAACAACGATCGCGGCTGCGCGTGGAGGATAGTCTCCGTGTCGCTGTATCCAGCATCCAACCACGAATGCAGCACCTGTGTTCCCGCAAGCAGGCCCAACCCTCACACTAAAAGCAAGCTGCATGTAGCCTATGTCATTTTTGCAATGCTGTTTTTTAATTTATTATTGTTATTAAGTCTATAATTTGTTGGCGAAGCGGGCAACTTGGGAGGGAGAGGGTAGGGTCAAAATTATTCAGTCGCAGGACTAGGACAGCAGAATTGCTTTTGCGGGACAATGCGGGACACGTGGGAGAGGGGAAAACAATTGATTTATTTTTTTTATTTATCATTTAAAATGCCTTTATTTCATATTCGACGGTATATATAGCACATTTTGTTATTAAACTGCTGTAAATCGTCAGTAGGCTATGGAATGTTTATCTTGTTATTTTAACAACAGGCTTAAAAACGGATCTTATGCAGGAAGAGAAAATTATGCAAACAGACGGTATTACCGGTAACGATACTTTCTGGATACATTGTTGCATGTTGAACCGTTGCTTTCAAAACAAGCTTGAAAAATTACTGTTCGAACTTGTATTTCTTGTTGGAACGGGCAGCATCTAGCAGGGCCTCGAACTTCGAAACGACCTGGTTAAATATCCCGTCGGAGTCTTCCTTGTGGTCACCGTAAAAGTCTTTGACTTTGTGTTGCCGTCTTTTGGTTTCGAGAAAAAGCTCGTCATAGTGTTAGCATTCCTTTGCTGTGCATTTTCTTGTGAGCCTCACCATCACCATGCCTCTTAACGTCCCCCTCTCCGCCATGGGTGATGATGAAGCTCCGGCGGCAAATCCTGCACTCGCCCCTTTGGGGATCGTCTGAAACAGATCTCAGCCATGTGTAGCTCCTCTCCCAGTCTCGGTTGTATGAGCAGTCTTTTTTTCTTAAGAGTTTCCGCCATTTTCTCGTTTTGTCTTGCAAGCTAAACTTTACTTTCGTCGGCTGTCTTCTCCACATAAAAACGACGCACCACGCCACGGCTGCGCATTGATTTTTGACAACGATGCGCGTTAGCTCTATTTTTTTAAACCAATGACGTTTCCCCAATAACGGCATTTTTAAAATAATATTAAATAATAATAACATTTTTTTAACATGATCTTTGAAATGCGGGACATTGTTCTGTTCATGCGGGATGCGGGACAAACGTTCCATTTTTCGTGGTCACCCTAGGAGAGGGGGGTCGCCAGTCTCCACCCACATCTTTTAGGGGTCGCGAGCTGAAAAAGGTTGAGAACCACTGCCCTATATATCACTGACTATTGCATGCTTTGACCCTCCAAACACACAGCGGTCACGTATATTTTCCCCAAATGTATGTCATATCATGCTGGAGTCAAGAGTGTTTTATTTCCTGGCATGGCTGCTTTTCCAATTGCCGTGAAATGCACCCCCTCCTAATGAAGGTCTCACATCCATGAAACTCACAGTGGTAACTCATTTTGGCTCCATATGAATGCCCTAAAAAGCATTTGATGCTGGTGTCACCAGACACATAATTACAAGGGGGTGCATATTCCGGCAGGGCTGGATTTCCACTTGTGAAAAAATATGGGACCTTATATAGGCAGGTGTTGGCAATCCCCAATCATGTCCAATCAATTCAATTTATCACAGGTGGACTCCAATTAAGTTGTAGAAACATCTCAAGCTGTATTAGTGGAAACAAAATGCACCTCGGCTCACTTTTGGGTGTCATATCAAAGGGTGTGCACACTTGTGTACACGCCCCGGGGGGGGATTGCAAATATTGACAATGTATTTGTTATTTCCGACAGGTGGAACAGGGGGAAGCTGAATTGAACATTGGACGGCCAGTCTTGAGGGACATAATTATACCAATTATGATATTTTGATAGCGCACAAATAGAAAAATAAATAAAGAACACTCTAAAACACAAATTAATTATAAGTGTAGCTACAAGTAAAAAAAATCAATTTAAAAAAACCTTACAAAAGCACCATGTGTGTTTTTACATTAACTACTAGTCTACGTTGATGTCGTTATTTCAGCCCTATATGCGATAGGTCACTGTGGAAATAGGTCGACTGTATGGGACTTTGGCGAAACTTAACAAGATAAATTCTTCAGGGTTCATTATAACACAGTGGTAGCTGGATACAGCCTACAAGTAAGATATTTGGTTTTATTAACGTTTTTATAGCTACGAAAGATTTTGTAGAAAAAAATGAGGTGTCTTCTAAACCGAAAGTGCATCAGATAGCCAGTAGCCTACAGTAAGCAATGGAAAACGCCGAATGCTTAGGCCTATTTGTACAACGTTTTAAAAAAATATTATTGTTTCTAGCTATATCTGAAAATGATTTTCTTGTAAACTATGCATTTTACAGTCTGTGCAGTGGCAAAACGGGAATAGCACCCAATATATACAATATATTGCACTGCAGTATCAATCCTGCGGGTTTTCTTAAACCTAGTTTATAACATAAATACTGTAATTGGGACCGATACATCTACCACTATAGTATGGGGCGCCAATGTGGATCGGGCTAAAGCTTTTACCTTTTCAGAAGTTAGGGCTTCAAAGGTAGCCTAATTCAAAATTGGAGCGTGTTCCATCCAACTCGCTGCGTACGCTATGTCTTTCTACCGAGTCGCCCCAAAGATTTAGGTTGCACTCTGCCACAGAATAGCTGAGCCGCATTTCTATACAGTCTGTGGTTCTGCTTCTTCTACTCATCTCCTAGTACTGAAATCTTGAAGGCGGCTAGTACAATATACATCGCCATCCGCTAGTCGAAAGACCATATTGGACCCAAAACATTTAATTAATTTGGATATTAATTTATTTGCCGTTTTCTCAATTATTGTAATTTTGGCGGTCGCGATTTCCCTTTGGCGGTCCATGAAATAATTTATTTAAAACAAACCCATGACTGAGGTTGGTTCAAACACTGCTACATGACAGTTAATTCATGATACATGCAAAAAAATTAAGTGTATTTCAATAAATTATTCTCACATGTTACGTATTACATTAGCTAACTCGCTATCGAGACAATAAGACAACATTAAAACTACTGTGGTGCGATGGGACCGTTCTTTTAAGTTCAGTGGATGGGACACAAGACCTCGACCATATTCCACTGATTCCCACATTACTAGCAAAAGGTATCAACGCTAACGATAGCTAGTTGGCACATTTTCAGCTGCTAAATAGTTCAAGCATAGATAGACCCTACTTGCCAAATAGTGTCAAGCAATTTCTAAATCGCATTAATATCAATATAAAATTAAAATTAACAGTATATTTATACTTTGTTTGGCCACATACCTGATGTCTGCCTCAAAGTAACTCATCACACTGACTGACTCACGACTGTCGAGTGCCTATGCATGCGTATGCGTGCAATTTTGCGTGTGTGCCTTCTTTCACCATAGAAAGGCTCGGTGCCCACACTGTGCTCGCAGCTGCGGCGGAAACCAAGAGGGAGGGTAGAGGTAGAGGGCATCGCCAGAGAGCACCAATCTCCCGACCTGATATTTTGATTCAATCAATATATATGTTCGGCAGGGCAGGCTGTGTGCAAACAGGAATTTTTTTTTTTTAAATTGTACTGAAAAAGGGCACTTCTCTATAGCAGGCCAAACGGCAGGTGCTCAAGCCCCCTTTGAGGTCTATGTGTGCACGTGCCTGACTGAGCGGCTCTCGGACCCTGAGCCACAGCTGTCATAAGTTAATCAGCGCCTCACGGTGATTTGTGATTGAATAATGGTTTAATTGTTTCCTGATTACTATGGCAGTGAGCTTGGGCTTGAAAAGGAGAACCTGGCGAACAGACAGGGGTAGGCTAGAGACGGGAGAAGACGGATGAAGCACGGAAATCCGAAAAGCCCGTAGCCAGCTGATGAAGGAAGACGTAAAAACAATATTAAAAATAAAAGCTGAACGTTTTCCCCAAGCTCTTCTGTGTGGTGTAACGGTCTTCCACGAGAGGTGGCACTCGAACTTGCCACACTGGTAACAATGTTTTCGATTTTCATAGCAAAATTATACATCGCCGAACTCGGAAGAACCTGAACATAATGAGGATGGCATCCCTTTAGTGATATCAGACTATTATCTATCAGTGAATCTAATACATTTTGAACCTTCCAGTACTCAGAATAGACCTGCAGCTGGAATTAACCACCACTTACGTAGATCAGCGCGACTCAGCATGGAAAAAAGGGAACCGGGAGGCGCAGTTGTAGTGCGGTAAGCTTCAAGACTCACATTAAACATATACAATCGATATAGAGGTTTCCCCTCCATAGGTTGTGTAGTTATTAGCCAGTAGTGAACAAGCTGTGGGCCATGTTTGAAAGATTTAACTTTTTCCATAACCTGTCGGCAGACAAAATAAGTCTCGCTTGTCCAGTAAATATTTCAAACAAAGGCGTTACAGTGGTTTGAAACTTTGAATAGAATGTATCCTACTAATTTGTGAAATAATCCGGTTCAAAAGTTCGTCTGTAATCTCCATTGCATTCTCGTTCGAAAAATTGCCTATCGGACTAGAAACACAACAGAAATCCGGAAAGGGAAGGCTCTTTCTGCAGATATGGTAGCTGGTACTTCCGAGCCCTGAGATTCACTCTACGCTCCCAGAGGCTAAATCATTTAGCCGATGGGTTCCAAGATTGGATAAAGGGTGACCCATGCCTATTTAAATAGACATAACAGGGTTGAGTTCAGTTGACTTTCAACTAATTGAGGAAGTGGATTTCCTTCAAAATTTCAATGTTAGAGGGCTTTAATTATTTCAAGATGCTTAGATCCAATCTGCAATAAAGGAAATTATAATGTATTGTAATTGTACAGTTCTATACTGAACATTGAATTGAAGGTACTGTATATTGAGCCCAGTTAAACAACCATTAAGACCATGACATCTGAATTGAGTTGGGCAACTTTTTTCCCCGCATAACCTGTAAACATACACTATGGTTTTTCAGGCACTTCATAAGAATAAACCAAGGGGCACTGTCAGGCCAAAATGTGTCCGGGCACGTCATCGGAATGCTTGGAATGTCGTTGCTATGCCAACATGACGCGCTAGCATTGTGACGCGCTAGCATTGTGACGAGCTCGCACTTGCTTTTACCTCAGAATCGCCAAAATGTGTCCGGGCACATTTGAAAACGTTAATCACATTCTTCAATAACCAAATCGTATTTTAAATGCCGCTGAAATGTGTGGCACTTTGCGCCTTGCATTATGAACATTGCACATTATCCTACAAAACATGACACCAACTCACTAAATAAAAGTTAACAAATAACATTTATTGAAAACAATATTCAACGTAACAAAACATTTTTAGGAAACGTGCCTGATTATTACAACGGCATTTTCATTGGGTGAACGCGATCGCATAGCAAATACAGTAAAAAATAATAATCGGTCATCAGAAAAACTACCAATAATAGGCCCACAAAAAAATAACAATTCGGCGTACTGATCGACGTGACATTAGATTTGTTTTATTGGGCTATTCAACAATGCGATAGGCCTACTTACTCTTTCCACCTCGCTGGTTTAACTTGCAGGGCGAACAGGCTAATGCGTTTAGTTTTTTTCCTTGTTTTTTTTGTGGAATCAGGCGTTGTTAACATTATTAACGGATGCTCGTTTTTTTATAAAGCAACATTTGACCAGGAAAACATGACATTTCAGTGCAAATTATGTCAATATGTAATTTAAATGTGTACATTAATAAAATAATATGTTTAACCGACTAGTATTTCTGGTGCCGACTAGCGAGGGTAGCAACGTTTAATAGACTAGTCGACTAAACGCGCACATCCCTAGTATACATACAGTAGCAAGCTAGTCCATCCCACAATTGGATGATTAGATTTCTTTCATACACACAATCATTTTAAACCTTGCAGTGTTATTTGTTGTTGTATACATACAATGTCACAGCCACCCTCCATGTTTCTTAATCTGTTATGCTGTTTCACAGTACCTGTCAAGCTCTATACCTGTAGTTTAGGGTAGTGTGTATCCAAGTCCATGGTTGTGGATATCAAGCTGTGGATGCTGTCAGATATAGCTAGTAATCACAACTCACTAAGCACCATTTACATTCATTAAGGCCGTTTAAGGCGCAGTCAGGCCAAAAGGTTTAAAATGATTGTGCTACCCTCGCTAGTCGGCACCAGAAATACTAGTCGGTTAAACATATTATTTTATTAATGTACACATTTAAATTACATATTGACATAATTTGCACTGAAATGTCATTTTTTCTGGTCAAATGTTGCTTTATAAAAAAACGAGCATCCGTTAATAATGTTAACAACGCCGGATTCAAAAAAAAAAACAAGGAAAAAAACTAAACGCATTAGCCTGTTCGCCCTGCAAGTTAAACCAGCGAGGTGGAAAGAGTAAGTAGGCCTATCGCGTTGTTGAATAGCCCAATAAAACTAATCTAATGTCACGTCGATCAGTACGCCAAATTGTTATTTTTTTGTGGGCCTATTATTGGTAGTTTTTCTGATGACCGATTATAATTTTTTACTGTATTTGCTATGCGATCGCGTTCACCCAATGAAAATGCCGTTGTAATAATCAGGCACGTTTCCTAAAAATGTTTTGTTACGTTGAATATTGTTTTCAATAAATGTTATTTGTTAACTTTTATTTAGTGAGTTGTTGTCATGTTTTGTAGGATAATGTGCAATGTTTATAATGCAAGGCGCAAAGTGCCACACATTTAAGCGGCATTTAAAATACGATTTGGTTATTGAAGAATGTCATTAACGGTTTCAAATGTGCCCGGACACATTTTGGCGATTCTGAGGTAAAAGCAAGTGCGAGCTCGTCACAATGCTAGCGCGTCATGTTGGCATAGCAACGACATTCCAAGCATTCCGATGACGTGCCCGGACACATTTTGGCACCCGGACACGTTTTGGCCTGACAGCACCAAGGCTGGACGGGGCAAAGTGCTGTCCAAGAGAACTGCTAAAGTCACCCATAAGAAGACAACAAAAGGTCAATCTGTCTCCACTCCACTGAAGAAACTGATGGACTTCAGAACTGAGTGGGACTTCATATAAGGCAGTAAGCTCACTCAGATACTCTCCCACACAGTCAGTCAGTCAATCACTCTCAATCACTCACTCATTCACCTGTACCCCCACCCCACTGTCTGTATTTGAAAAACATAATTTTATTTTGAAAATGTGCCATGTCTGTTGGTGTTCAATATCTGTTTGTGTTAAAAGGGCAGATCACCAAAAATGTTTATTTTGATATGTTTCTACATGCCCGGAGTGCTACCTATCCATTCCAGGTAGTTTTGCTGAGAACTCACTTTTTGTAGATTTTGTAGATATCCGCTGTAGGGATGCTCCGATCATTAAAAAAATCCTGATCAGCCAATACCGATTTCCGATTTATTATTAGTATTACTAAGTATTATTATTATTATTATTACTATTACTATTATTCTTTATAAAATGCAAGGAGAAGATTTAAGGATGATAATGATTTATTGAGAAATCCACTCTAAATTAAAAAAGTGAAATGAACAATCCAACAAGATTTTTGTATCTGAACTAATAGTAACAAGCTCTAGAACATTCAATTTAGTTTATTAGTTTAGTTGAAACAGGGACAATGCACATTAATGTTAAATGCCAGAAGAAACACATCAAAAACAGACAATGAATGTAAAATACAGATGTACACATAAGTAAAAAAGAAAATACACACAGCACAGTAAAAACACAATGAAAGAAACAGAAAATATCTAAATACATAGCTTATTGCAAGCAGCAGTCATGCAGTCAATTACGCATTGTGAAGGCAAGCACATAACATACAGCAGACATACATGGTAAAACAGGGAAGACACACAGGCAGTGCATATTGTAAAGGATTGACAGGGCAGACAGGCAGCAAAGATAAGGGATCAAATCAGTTATTAGGGGGATTTGAATAAAATATGGGAGTGTGGTAGTGAGTGTGATTACACAGCTGTAAAACACCGGTAAAGCTTTTAACACAAGTGAACAAAAACATAACACAGCATAACAGCTACGAGCCTACTTTTCCAGCAACTAAGTCAGCATTTTCTGATTTTCTTTCTAACCCACTGGCAAGCCTCTGCATATCAAACAAAAGCAGCGACTATTAACTGGCTTCAATGACAACCGAGGAATAAGCAGAGAGGAGGGACAAAATACACCAGAGTGAATGTGAATAATGAGCTGGAAGAGGAAGACGGAAAACCCGCCCAATATAACAAAAACCTATTCGCATTGGACTAGGGTATTAGGGTACCTGGTGACCTCATATGATTTAGGGAATTATCCCCCGACGAGTTTCATGTGGCGCATTCGCACGGGATAAACGCAGTCAGTATTTCACTCTAATTTACTTATGAAATCCCAGGGATTATCAACGGGTATGAATAAATCAAACAGCGAGGGCAGTACGGTTTTGATTTGAAGGCGGTCTTGTAGCGAGCAGGCTCGGGGGTGCTGGCCTCTTCGGCATCATTGAGGAAGATGGTTCCGGTCTTCTCCTTCAGACGAGTTGCATGATGCTCCGGCTTGGGCGTGTAGCACTGCTGCAGCTCTGTTTGATAGGCCTTTTATCATGCGATTTCATCTGATCCCAACTCTAGAACGTAGGGTGGTGGGGCGGTTGACAAATTTTTTGGAGAGGCGGGGACTTTTATCGCAGATGCAAAGTGAGTTCCGGAGAGGTCGCTCCACATTTGATGCCCTGGTGAGGTTGGAGACGGATATTAAGAAGGCGCAGGCTATAAAAGATGTAGTTATGACTGTGTTTTTTGATATGGCTCTATGTGGAGAGAAGGCCTTTTGTTAAAGTTGGAAGGGTTGGGGGTGGCTGGATGTGTCTATAATTAGGTTCTTCTTGTATAACAGGTCTATGCAAGTTAGGGTGGGGTCTGCTCTATCGGATCCCTGTGCAGTGAATATTGGTACTTCACAGGGTAGTGCAATTAGTCCAACATTGTTTAGTATAATGATTGATGATAGGGTTACTAGGGTGGATAGGGATGTAGAGGTGGCATTGAATGCTGATGCTGGTGCTTTATGGAAACGGGGGCAAAACCTTAGCCACATTAGGAGGCGGGTGCAAGAGGCCATTTTTAGGGTGGAGGAGTGATCTGTAAAATGGGGGTTTAAGTTTTCGGTACAGAAAACTAAGACTATGTTTTTTACGAGGAGGCGGATTCCTGATTGATCCTATATGGCTAGCCGGTGGAGAGGGTACGCTCCTTTAAATATTTGGGCCTATGGTTCAATACTGGATTGAAAATACATATTGATCATAGTGGCAAAGTGTAAGAAGGTTCTTAACCTTATGAGGTGTGTAGCAGGCTGTGAGTGGTTGGCAGATAGATCTTCCTTGTGACTATATATACTATGCACTCATCAGATCAGTCCTAGACTATGAATGTATGGTGTTCCAATCAGCTGCGCCTTCAACATTGAAGCATCTAGATGTGATCCCAGCAAAGGCTTTGTGGCTATGCTGAGGAGCATTTAAAACGACACCAGTATGTGCAATGTTGGTGGAAATTGGGGAATTGCAATTGGAGCTGAGGAGGCGCAAGCTGATGATGTCATACTGGGCCACATTGAAGGGCTACTCCAGTGCCCATCTGACGTCTGCAGTGCTGCGGGATTGCTGGAAGTATACAACTAGGCCGGGTGTGGGATTTGGGTGGAATAAGTGGGCTACTAACATGAGTATTATGGACCTGACATTGGCGCCATCCTTTATGGTGTCTGCGGTCCCGCCCTGGATGTTCCTGAAGCCTGATATTGATTGGTGGCTGTTAGAGCAGGATAGGGAGGGCTGGGCTGATGTTCGCGGGAGGGTTGATGACTATCTAGAAAGAACATTTCAAGCTTCTCTTCCTGTTTTTACAGATGGTGCTAAGGATCCAGAAACTGGTCGTGTCGGGTCAGGCGTATTTGTGCCCCTATTTGGGGCTAAGATATCAGAGAGGCTAGATGATAGCCTATCAGTTTTTACAGCAGAAATGGTGGCAATAACTATGGCACTGCAGTGGGTCAAGGAGGTCACACCAAATAGGGTAGTTATATGCTCTGACTCTGCATCGGCCCTGGAGAGCCTCACTACTCCAACATCCTGCAGGGAGGATCTGGTACTGGAGGGTATTGTCCAGTATATATAGGCTATAGGTATATTTATGCTGGGTACCGGCACATGTGTGAGTGAGGGGTAATGAGGGGGCTGACGCCCTAGCTAAGAGGGCCCTTAGAATGGGAGTCATTACAGTGGGTGTCCCTTATGGTAAAGGGGAGGTCAAGGCTAAAGTGAAAAGTATGATTCAAAAGGTTTGGCAACAGAGATGGGATGAGGAAATTAGGGGGCGTCATTTGTATGCCGTCCGGCCAGGGGTCTCTGGGAAGTCTCTTCTTTGCGGGAGTAGGAGGGAGGAAACAATGCTAGCTCGGGTTAGGTTGGGACAAACCGAGTAGCTAGCGAGTTAACTTTATTCAGCAGACCTAATCAGACCGCCTGCTTACTGGTGAACACATCCATGAATGCTTCCGTCAAATTTAGAGATACGGTCGATTTAATTACATTGGCAGAAAGCTGTGGTTCTTGCCGTTCCGGGCACATATATACCTTTGCGGTGAGATGACGGTAAAGGTTTGAAACGGAGGTTAAAAACAGGATCCACAAACATTATTTGTGGGATTGGAGTTGGGCTGCTACTACAGTTATTGAGAATGTTTGGATCTGCACCAGGCTTTTTGAGTATGGATGAGATAGCATCTGTTTGAGTGAAAGAGGAACAGAACTAGCGACCAGTGATGCATTGATTATCTGTGTTAACATTGGAGAGAGGACAGGGACTGCAACTTTAACTAGGGAAGTAGGAAGAGGGTCGAGTTTGCAGGTGGAGGACTTGGATGAAGTGATGATTTTAACTATATAATCCTTGGTCACTGGTGTGAAGGCAGAAAAACTGTTAATGTACTGGAAGTGTTGGAAATATTGTTCAGGGATTTGTCCAGTGGTTAAAGCAGATGTTTAACGGTGGAGAACAGGGTCTTTGAGTTGCCTCTGTCATAATTATGTTTGAATAATTGGAGGTTCTGGCTGCTGAGAGGGCGGTTTTATAGATGGTGAGGTTCAGATGCTTGGGAGTGAATTGTAAGGTCAGTTTTTCTGGCCAAATGCTCCAAACGACACCCAGTGGTTTTAATAGGCTTTAATAGAGTTCAGTGGTGTACCAGTGGGCAGGGTGAATGAATGAGACAGTGTGTGATTTGAGTGGGGCTAGGGTTTCAAGGCCGGAAGAGAGACAGGTGTTTTAGTGGTTAACTAGATCCTCAGTAGATGCGTATGTGTCAGGGGAGGGGTAGGTATGTATCATAATCATGAGATCAGTGATGTTTATGTTTTTTATGTTTCGGAAGGAGATTCATTCACTGATTGTGGAGGGACCTCAAATATGATGACTTTGTGATCAGAAATATGGAGTGGCAGATCAGTGAGATTGAAAGGGGTCAGACCAGTGGAGCATACAAAGTCAAGTGTGTGTCCTTTGTTATGGGTGGGGAAGGTGACATGTTGAGAGACATCTAGGCAGTCCAGAAGTGAAAGAAAATCAGTAAAGGTGCAATTTGGGGAGTTGATATGTATATTGAAATCCCCCAGGAGGAGCATATTTGATGACATGGTGCAGACAGTGGTGAGTATGGGATGAGAGTTCAGAGAGGAATACAGCTGATTGTTTAGGTGGCCGATAGATGGTTACAATGATCAGTGGGCAGGGACCGGACAATTTAATTATAAGATCTTCAAAAGATGAGTACTGGGGTGAGTGAACAATGGTGGCTTGAGCGCTAGAGGAGCGTTGCGCTAGAAAACAGCAATCCCCCCTCCACGGCCATTCGCTAGATGGAGTGGCTTTGTTAAGGTGAAAATAATTCTGTGGCCGTTGCCAGGTCTCAGTTAGGCAGAGGATATCGAGTTTATAGAGCTGATCGGACCTTTTTTACTGAGTGAACAAACTATTCTATTATTAGCGGAATGTGAGGGGCGATGAGACCAAAAAGAAGGGATACTACTGGAGATAATGCCAGATTTACTGTAATTAAAGTATCATCTCGAATCTCGATGAATATATCTCGGTCGACGGGGAATGTAATTATCAGTGCGGGAAGTAAAGCTGGTAGAGCTACTGCTCTTGCTTCTCATTTTTTCTCCCGGTTCTTTTTTCTGCTTGCGCAACTCTTTTTGACAGTGGTGGGCTAATTCAGTCGGTGTTCTGTCATAGCTGAGGGGCGGGGCCAGGGAGGGGGAAAACAATGCCGCGTCTGTCACTGTTCTGAGTGGGCGACTAGTGATTAATCCCTGTTCCCGGGATCTCGGTATTTCCCATCACAATTCCTTCCCGGGAAACTGGGAAATTTAACATGGGAAATGCAGATAAATAACTCTTGCATTACATTTGGCCTAATTAAGTACAATAAAATAATCAATATATGAAGTTTATTTCCAAAATGCAGTATCCACCATTTGAAAAAACTGATGCTTACTCATGACTGCTTATTGACAAGCGAAAACTCGGTAACTTGATTGCATTTTAGAGCATGTGAACATTGCTAGTGCACGCACAGGAAATATAAGTTTAATATACCTGCTGCAAACGTGGAGAGAAAAATCATGTCAAGCAACATGTGGAAGAATTTTGAGAAACTTAATACTAGCATGGCAAAATGTCTGGTTTTTGTAAAGTTGTAAATTAATTTCAGAGAAAAGAATAGGCTACTATAATTGCGACGTCAATGGCTAGGCTACCATTAGGGGGCAACCGTGGATAGGGACAAGGCGTAGCTTAATTATGAAAGCAAACCCATAGTTTCATTATTCCAGGACATTGCATTCTGCAGAAATATAGCCCAGCTATAATTACAAAACAAGCTGGAATTCTTAGAGCAAGTTGCAAGAATATTAGATATACCAACCCGTAGCCTACAGCTAAACATCCATCATTTCCCAAAGGTAGTCTAGCGTATATTTGCTGATGTGTCTTGATGGAGATATTGTATTTATGCCATCATATTAAGTTATTGTATCTATGCATAACTTAATGTGGCTTAACATGAAAAACACCAAATAAAAAAAAATTAACAGCTTGTTAAAATTCTGGGATTGCAATTATGTAATGGATTTATTGTGCCGGATGATCAAACGTGAAGGTGGGGGAATCAGAACAAGTCACTCACACAGTGAGGACCAATAAAGGGAGTAAAACTATAAATGCAAAGAAAGAAAAGACAGGAAACAAATTCCTTGTGGTTAAACAGCCAAACGAAAATCAACCCACTAAAATAGGGCAAACTCAAATAACAAGTGAAACACAAACGAAATCTCCCAAGCTCAATACTGGAGCCAAAACGGGAAACTTAGCAAAGAAAAGAACACCTTCGGCACAGCAGTTTGGGCGGCCGAAAAGATGTAAAACCAAAACGAAACAAAGAAAAACTGTCTCAGAGAGAACAGCAAAGATTAAAATAAATAGCACAGAATGCTAAAAGAAGGAATAATACCTATACCTGAAATAAAAGCTAATAGCAAGTCCCTCGTGAACATAAACAGCGTTTAATATCACAAGGTCGCTAGTACCTGGCTATACCTGGCTCAATGCAATGTTGAATGACAAAGAAGCACCAGGGAAGCAGAAGTGAGGAACTTAAGCACAGGTGAAAAGAATAATGAGTGAGGGAAAGCAAAACCCCGGAACGGAACGTGAAAAAAATCTGATAGATTCTCAATCGGGTAACCAGGACGAGAACCGCAACAGAAAATAAACAAAAACCCACGAACCATTACAAATTGTGGTTGGAACAAAAACACAACATACACAGGGGTACTCCAGGACTGAAGTAGAGAACATTGCAATGTTTTATTATATATTACTAGATTCTCTATAGATCCAGTCAGCAAGAGAGGGCACGCCCACAAAAACTCCAGGCCCAACCCCCCCAGGGGGAAGATTTTTCCATAGGAAATCAATGAAGCGGCCAGTTATAGGTTTTTTAATTAAGACACAATCTAGTAATATATTAAAAACATTAGAAATTCCCAAAAGCTGAAGTGTGGCTTACTGCATGGGAAACAGATTTAAAAACCTGGATTTGCACCTTTCTTTAATGCCAAGAAACCCGTGGCTAACAACAGCTAACATCACTAGGCCAGAAAATGACATAATTAACATTGTTTCGACAAACGAATGTTCAAAGTGAAACCGTTCGATTTTCACCGTACATCAGCAAGCTAATATTAGCCTACTTTTCATGGTCATGGATCATAACTGTGGTGTAGGCTACCTTTGGCTGTAAAATAGGCCGTCTGTAGCCTAATCTTTAACGGATCACTCTCAATCTGTTTCCATATCAGGGCCGTTTCTAGACTGCTTTGATTGGGGGGGCATGAAGAGATGTTGGGGGGGCACAAGGGGAGGACGAAGTAGTGGGGGGTCTCCCCAAGAAGTAGTGAGGGGCCTCCCCAAGAAAAATTTGAGCCTTTTAAAACTAATTTCCTGCATTTCTACACAACCTCACACAGGGAATTTTCTAAAATAAAATATTTAATTTATGAAAAAAAATGTTTTGTTCAAAGAAACTGACCTCTCTCTCTCTCTGCGTCTCAAATGTTTTATATGAGCAAACCAACCAATCAGATATTAGAGAAATATATTATTTTTATGTGGCATTCTTATTATTGACCGAATCATCTGTAGCTCTGGGCGCCAACTTCATATTGTCGGATTAAATTTTTTCCTGGATTTGGCCTTTTTCCTGGATTTTGCTTTTTCCTGGATTTGGCATTGCCCCCCCGTGCCTGAGCCCTGTACTGAGTATTTCAGCAAATCTGATCTCTTAAACTTGGGGACAGGAAATTAATGCGTAGTAGATGTGAATATATATCTGATTCTCAGAAATCCACCCACCCCAGCTGTGAGGCTTTACCTGTAGACCAGTGTGTCATCAGATGTGCTGTTGTACTGGATTTGGTACATGCGGATGCCTGGGATATGGCGCTCCGACGGCCAGCGGATCACAGCTGAGGAGGAGGTCAGATCGGACGCCATCACCCTCTTGTCCTGGTTCTTAGTATCATTGCTGTTGGACTTGGAGGATGTGGTAATGTCTGAGAGACCAGGGTCAGCCTCCTTCATGTGGCCGGTATTGTTGACAAAGAGGGGCAGGGGGATCATGTTGACTTCCACGGAAGCATTCGCAATCCCGGCAGCATTGGAGGCCACACAGTTGAAGGCCCCACTGTCCTTGAGCATGGTGATGAGGATTTCCAGGGTCCCATTGTTGTAGAGGACGGTCCGGGAGTTGTTGTGGACCAGCTTGCCATCTGGGAAATGCCAGTGGATGACAGGGTCAGGGTCCCCTATAGCCTTGCACTTCAGAGTGAGCCTCTGGCCCTCCATCACATAAGGCTTAGTGGCCTGGTGCCTGGTGATCAAGGGTGGATCACAAATGAACTCCTCCTCCTGGATGGACCAGAAGTATTTGTCCATGAGGTGCTCTGGGGAGGCACAGGTCTCCAGGTCGTCCTTGCGAGTGAGCCGGCGGAGCCACAGGAGCTCGCAGTTGCAGTGAAGGGGGTTCCCCCCAAAGCTTACAGCTAGAAAGGAGGGGTTGGAGCCCTTAGCATCAGACAGAACCTGGGCATGTTGGAACAGGCTGTCTGGGGGAAGCTTCTGGAGCCGATTGGAGGTCATGTCCAGGCGCACTAGCTTAGTGAGGAGGTTGAAGGTTCCAGCCTCAATGTGATTGATGAGGTTGTGATCCAGGGTGAGTGTGTTGATGTTGGTCATCCGGGCGATGGCCTCCCATGGGAGTGTCCGGAGGTTGTTGTAGGACAGGTCCAAGTCCTCAATAGTGGAAACAAACTCATCGAAAGCGGTGGGGGCCACATGGTGGATTTGATTGTTGCCTAAGATAAGGTGTCGAAGGTTGATCAGTCCCTTGAGGTGGTCACTCTTGATAGTGCTCAAACGGTTTCCATCCATGTGTAAGGCACGAAGGGATCGAAGTCCAGTGAAGGCCTGGGGGGTGATTTGGCTGATGGTGTTGCGGGACAGGGTGAGGTGGACCAGACTAGTCATGTTAAAGAAGTCTTTCCTCCGTATGATGGTGATGAAGTTGTCCGTCAGTCGCAGCTCCACGGTTTTACGGTCGATGGTTAGCGGTACAAAGAGGAGCCCCGTTTTGGCACACAGCAGAGTCAGGGTGGGGGAGATGTTCTGGCAGATACAACGGCCAGGGCAGTTGTGTCCCTTCACCAATGCACCAAACACCAGCACACACAAGACTAGCCGTTCCATGGTATATCAGCTCACTGTTCCTGAACACAGAAGACAAAGAGAAAGAAGCACATATTCACTAAGAATAATTTCTTGAGTAATAAATGTCACTTGTAAATCCAATATCAAAAAAGAGCATGAGCTATTTTAAGATATACAGTTTTCAGATTTGTAGACTTATGTAAGTGGGTTTAGTAATGCCCTATGAAGGCATGGGACTACTGTGCACAATTGCTAATTATGTTTATAAAAACAAATGTTTAAAAATAAAGTATATTTACTATAAACAGCTTTGAAATGTATATCAGGTCTTCATTAATTAATAGGGCTGCGCCTGACCAAAGATTTGCTTAGTCGACCTGTAGTTCGTCAGTTCAAACCCATAGTCGACTAACCGTCACACATTTATGATATTAATTTAATTATTATACATGTATTTTTGAGCATCAGAAAATGGTTTGACTTCCAGCTGATCTATAGTAAGTTTACTGTATTACAGAGTAATACAAAACTGTCATTATGAACATTTAAAATATAAATTTTACAAGCACAGGCTGCGATTTGCTGGCCTGCTCTGCCTATTAACAGCATCGGTTTGCTTATGGCCCGCGCTGTATTAACGGCATCGACAAAGTGGTAAATGAATGTGTCGGAACAACAAGCAATAAGCAATGAGACATTTAACATTGTTATTTTTATTTCCACTCTTTATAACAACACACAACTTAAAAATAGCGAATAACTAAATAAAAAAACAGCCTTTTGTCCGGTGATATGAAAGAGCAAGAAGAATTTAATTTAACAACTTCACGGTTATCAAAACTAGATGGGGGAATTTTTTTATTTTTTTAATTTTATTTTTAAAATGCAAATAAATAGGCTATAAATTCTATAAACAAACAAATAAATAAAAAACACAGCAAACTGAAACATTTAAAAGAGAAATGATGGAGGTAGATTTCTATCAAAAATAAACAAACACAAAAGTATAATCCACAATTATTTTTACCATCCACTCACAAACACCTTTCAATTTGTGTTTCGTAAAAATAATCCACAAGTATGTGTTTGCCATCTACACACAAACACCTCAACTTGTGTTTCGTAAATCATTTGGATGAATGCAAAAATTATATTCACAAATGCAAATAACATTTTCAGATATGTTTCCAATGTTCACATTTACAAATCAAAAGCTTGGCTTGCGAACTGGCGAATCTACATTTGGCGATCGAAGGAAACGCTTGATCTGCTTGGATTTACATACGGAATTTTGAGACAAATATTCCAGTTTTTTTCCTGTGTCGATTCACACATGATTTACTTGTAATTCACAAGCAAAACTTCTTCTTCAGCGCTACCTAACACGGCAATGTGTGTTCGGCCACTTTTACATTAAAAGTTTTTTAAAAAGCCAACATTAGCTTAGTTTCCAAATCTTTCTCGAAAATAGAAACCAGAGATGTAAAACCATTGATAGGAACTAGGAAGTATAACACTATGAGCTAAAATAAGGAGCACTCCATGCAATTTGAATTATCATTTTCATTTAGGTGTCTTATCTACTAGCTAGCTAGCTGAACAAATAAAAGATTTCATAGAAGACATCGGTATCAGTGAGAATAGCTGTCAAATTTATTTAATTGGCTGCAATAACATTACTTCACATGGTTGAGTTTGTTTTACATAATCTTTCCCATGAGGGGCGGAAGAGTTATGTAGCTACTGTGTACGGACCTACCCCTCTGTAATGTAATCTAGCTAGCTAGCTATATGCAATCTGATAGGAGTTTTGTGCAATGACTGTTTAAAAAACTTCCCATCACAAGATTAGCGTGGGGTTAACTTTACAAACACAAATTGAGGTGTTTGCGTGTGGATGGCAAACACATTTGTGGATTATTTTTACGAAACACAAATCGAGGTGTTTGCATGTGGATGGCAAACACATTTGTGGATTATTTTTACGAAACACAAATTGAGGTGTTTGCGTGTGGATGGTAAAAATATTTGTGGATTATATGTTTGTGTTTGTTTATTTTTGATAGAAATCTACCTCCATACGAAATATCAACAACAGGCCAAACAAATTATTAAATGGGCTATTAGCAACGTAAAAGTGTTTTTAATGGAGGCTATATAAAGACTTGATAATAGCCCGCACTACAGGCTCTATTTTATCTAGGTTACGTAGAACTGGGCATTCTAGGTGGCTAACGATATACTTACTCGTTTCAAGTGATACGCCATGTTTGATTTGGATGAATGATAGGCGAATAGTTGCTTGCAGAGTTAACATTGAACTTTTTTGGGGTCATCCTTTAGACGATCAATATTTCTTATTTCTCTCAGACATTCTATCCAACTGATCTATTCCTTAATAGACACCAAGTGTTCGTTACAAGGCGCACGTCCGGAATGAATAGTTCCACTCTCGTGTTTTTTCACACATCGACGATTTGACCAATTAGAATTTTGGTCGACTAAGTGCTTTTGATCAACTAATGGTTTAGTCGACTATTTGGGGGCAGCCCTATTAATTAATTTTTAAAAATCTTCAGTTGGTTAAAAAGTGTCATGGTCATCTTTTAAGTTCCAAAGAAGATTATTAAAAGCTGTAATGCAGAAGGACTTTCATCCATTTTCTAAGCCGATTATTCCTGGTCAGGCTCGTGGGGGAGTGGCTGGAGCCTATCCCAGCTGACACTGGGTGAAAGGCAGGAATACACCCTGAAGAGGTCAACAATCCATCGCAGGGCCCACACACAATTCACTCACACATTCATACCCAAAGGCAATTTAGACTGTCCAATTAACCTAACCTGCATGTCTTTGAAACTGTGGAACAAAAATGGAGCACCTGGAGGAAATACACAAAAAGATAGGGAAAACATGCAAAACCCCACACATAAGATTTAAACTCTTTAATCAATTTAATTGTGCTCCCAGTCAAAAGTGCTACTCACTACTCACTGTTGAGCTTCATATTCGCTGAAACACAAACTTTCTCTCGCCTATTCAGCCTGACACCACAGTCTTTCTGCAACACACATCCTCATGTTTGTTTCATCGTGTGTATATTTCCATTTGACAGGTAGGCCTAGCAGTTTGAACAGAAAAAAAAAATGTAAGGAGGCGGTAAGACAAAGCTGCAACATAAGACTATTATGTGTACTTCCATTCATGACAATATATGAATGCTAGCCTATTTATCGGGCCTGCCGCAATCTGGGAATTTTGTCTACCAAAACATTAAGGCTATAGCCTATCATGCCACCATTGAGACTCATTAGACTCCTCACCTTACCTCAAGAGCAGTGTACATTCAATTGACCAAATAGGACAGAATATAAAATATGTGTACTAGACTTCAGGTCTTGAGATTGTGCTGACAAACGTTTTTTTATGTCTCCTATACTGTAGGTGCATGCCGCCGGGTCCACCCAAAAGTAAATGAGAAAACGGTGGACAGCAGCATTGGGGATGTCCTCAGATATGCACCCCATCATGAGAAACCCAAACAACAGTATGACTCCAAGTTATTTATGTGGGCATTGTTTGTATCGTATTTGACTTCATTTTTGTACAACAAGGTCTTCTAATCGGATGTTGACTTGTATGTTGCAGGATCAGGAGATGGAGGTGAATGAGGCCAACAATTATCCTCCTGAAATGAACTCCAACACAGATCCTGACCCTGAGGACGACACTGACAAATCAGCCTGACGTGGAGATGCATGTGTAGTTGTTTTTGTTAGAGACACTGTACATTTTCTTGGAGTTTATTGAAGGCTGAAGTTACCTCCTTCATGACTCAAAAAAGCATATTTCCATGTTTTATATGGCAAAACTCTGCGGCGCCCCAATAACCAGATTTATTTGTGTATCACTCATGTGTAAGGCACTATGTACGTCGCTCTGGATAAGAGCGTCTGCTAAATGTCTATAATGTAATGTAATGTAACATGTGTAAAGCACTTGTTTATTAACCCTATTGACTTTGGCCCTTTCCACCTAGTTTCTACTAGTATTATTTAAGTGTCAATATCTCAAAAAAATATTCACTGCACATTCATGGTTCAAATTGAAGGAAAGGCTGTATCATTCAGAAATTTGAAACAGAATACATTTCAGAATCGTCACATACAGTAGATATGCAATACGCATAAAATATGTAGTCTAAATGTAACAAGATAAACTCTTCATAATCAGAAAACAATTGTAGCTTCCTACCAGGTAGAATATTTGGTTTCATAAACATATTTATACGAGAAATTTGAGAAAAAAATGAGGTGTCTTCTAAACCGAAAGTGCATCAGGTACTGTATATTGTACAGTAAGCAAGGGGAAACACTGAATGCTTATTTGTACAACGTTTAAAAAATATATTAGTCTTTCTATATCTAAACATGATTTTCTTAGCGTGTATACACAGTTCATTTTACAGTCTGTGGCTGTGGCAAGACGAGGGTCGTAGGCGCTTTGGGCTATTAATAGCACCCTGATCTTTTATTGCCCTGCAATGCAAAAAACTGACTTCAGATCCACATCTAACTCCATCAGGATTCTGAAGTACACAGATAATGCCTACTAGGCAACTATAGGTGGTCGCCTAGGGCGGCAGAGTGCTGCCCTCCGTCCGTCGCCCAACCATCCAAGCGATAATGCTATTCTGCAGCCCCCGCTATTAACCAGTCGAGCATGTACCAATTGACTGGGGCAGAGGCTATGGATTTATTCTGCGAGGGTAACGTTACTATAAGCAGGGTTCAAATTGTTGAACGCAATGGAGTGCCGCTCCCCTTGTTAAGTGAAATTGGAAAAACCGTCCGCCTTGTTAAGATATGCAATTCTGTAAAACGAAACGCCTTGGCTTCATTCCAATCGCTTATTTCCAGTCCTTGCATTATTTCCTTGGTCCTTAGCTCCACCCAACGGAAGACGTGAGAAAGAGATGAAAGGATGAGATACGAGGATGGAGGAATCGAGGCAACATGTATTATGCAAATGGAAAGTTCTTGCCCAGTCAAGCATCAGTTTAAGCAATGTCAATTACAAATGACGTTGCACAGCTGTATCATCTGTCAGTGGGCATTTAACAGATTGTTCTCGTCTCAGAGCTTGTTTTTGCACTGAAAATGGTAGCCTAGCCTACTGTTTTACTGGACGCTGTATTTCTGACATGAAGTATATAGCCTACGGTAGCCTAAATGATCAATTAAAAAATTGTATAATAGCCTAAAACATTAATTGCATTGGTAAAAGAAGGCTAATTCCCATAAATACAATGAGCACCATAATTAATTGGACAGTGACACATTTTTTATTATTTTGGTTCTGTACTTTGAGTTTGAAAGGATACAATGACAATGAGGTTGAAGTACAGACTGTCAGCTTTAACGAGTGTATTTTCATCCATATCGGATGAACCGTTTAGAAATTATATAACCTTTTATACATAGTCCCCCCATTTTCGGGCATCAACAATATATATTGGACAGTTTAACTTAATGTAGAATAAAGTAATCATTTTTAATATTTGGTCGCATATCCTTTGGGGGGTGGGGGGGGTTGAATTCTACAAACTCCCCACACTGGACTCCATATATACACACAACGCATCGTCAAACATGAAACCAAAATTATCGAGAACCCTCTCCACTATGCCTTCTGGTAGAAGATATAGATTGCTTCAACCTAAGCTTCTTTCCCCAGGTCATCCTAATCATTAATGTACACCTCAAATATTTTTTATATTTATGTATACTGTGAATTTTTCTCTTATGTTGAATGTGGTGTACTATGCAGCTCCTTTCCCCTGTACTGGAATTACTTCCACCAGCCTAGCTGTGTGGTAATAAAGCACAGAACTCATCATAAATATCCCTTAACCCCTTTGCGCAGATGCCTAGTGACTATGCCACCGGCGTGAGATTTTGCTCAACGAAGACAGTCATTGCTCATGCAGCCAAACTATTAGTTTAAATCACAAACTCTGTGTTTTAACTTTATTTGTAGACGATTCTTGACGATTTCTGCCAAATACGGAGTTTCTAAGTGTCACTATTTTCCCGTAGCAAGTCCATTTAACAAGCAACCCCCCACCCAGTCTATACCTAGCCATGGATGACATAGTGGACAATAGTATTTATGTTTGAGTTCGTAACTATATTTATTTATCATATAAAATTTGAATTCCGTCATAGCAACAAGATAAACCCAACAATAGCCTGTAGGGGTGGGACGATTCAATCCCATAACGATTCGATTCCGATTCTTTTGGCAATGGTTCGATGCATCATAATATCTTACGTCTGACCACGATTTGATTCGATTAGATTCGGTTCGATTAATTTAGATACTTTAAAAAAAATTTATAGGTATGCTAATGTGATTTGAAACCGATTCATTCAGCAGTAATTAAATATTCAATTAGAACCTTACACCAAGTTCACAGCATTATGTTTATTGTTAAGGCATGCCATACATTTTGCAGCAAATAATGCAGCAATAAACATGACTAACAGTGTATTTTCTAAAGTTGCCCTATTTAGGTTATTGTTTTTCAAACAGTGTCAGACATGGTACCCTAATACATTTCTTTTATTTACAAAATGAAAATGGCAAAATGTATAACAATTACTAAACTGGGCCAAGAAAAATTAAATAGCCTATAGGTTAGTGTCATGCATAGTACTTTCCTAAATCTTAGTACGATCTAGAACTTCGGTGGGGCAAGATGCCCATCCATCCGTAGTTAAAGCTACTCTCGTAGCATTTTGCAAGGACAGTCGAACAGTTTTCTTCACCTCTTCATACAGAGCAGGTATACATTTTTCACTCAAATATTTTCTGCATGGTATGGTGTATCTAGGTTCCACGACATTCATTTTGTGAATCGGACAGTTAACGTAGTAATAATTAATTGAACGTAAGACATTGGAAATAGTCTTACTATTTTTGTTTTTTGTCTCTAACGTCTACTTGATTTTGAATAGAAAATGGTTTAAATTTAAATATCAGAAAGCACTTTACAATTAACTGTCTGGACACGGTATGTGTATAAAAACTAATAAAAACAATTATACAAAAAAATAGAACTGTTTGGCCATTTCTCCAGGAAACTCAGGGGAAGTGTCAATGACTCCCGAGTTTAGCTTGCTAACCAGCTTGCTAACGCGCTTGCTGTCCTTCACGTCAATTGTGTATCGTCGGCTCAAATGGTTTATCATGTTTGTGGTGTTGCCTGTGTATCCGATTTCCACTTGGCAGATCTTGCATATTGCAGAGGTTTTGTCAAGTACACCCTCCTTCTTTCTAAACCCGAAATGCTTCCATACCACTGATTTTCTGTTCGGAACATCGCAAATTCTGTAAGTTTCTGTCTCTTTTGTCGCACTCAGCGAGCACGCAGCTAGCCATTTCGCTCAGATCTGTCCGTCTCATTGTCGCTTGATTCCCGCCTGTCCCTACTTTCAACTCATGCTTATGTGGGGGTTGGTGCAGAAACATGGATTGAAGCTGGTCAAAACAGTTTTAAAAGTAGTCGTGTCTCAGAAATATATATTTTAAATAATTTTTGAATAAATGAATGTACATGTGCACATTCATTTAAAATGCGATATTAATCGATGCTTATCGATTCGAATCTTACAGATCGATGCAGTTGTATTTACACATTCGGATCGATGCATCGCGATGCATCGGTGCATTGTCCCACCCCTAATAGCCTGATCATAGGCCAAAAAAGTTGTGAAAAACCCTGCTCACTCAAATGCAAAATAAACATGTAAAATGATTCTCATTATACCACATATTCTACAATGCATATCTGCTACTAAATATGAAATAAATATACAATCCTACCATTGGTTTTACACATTGAGATGTTCCTCTCAAAATTCAGTGGTCATTTATTGTCTGGTACAATCCGTTTCAGAAATATACAACACTTTATACCGCTATTACACTATCTGATACATCGACTCGTAATACCCCCCATGCCCTGCAAGAAGCCTGTCTCATTCATTACAGTTAATTCTGGTTTAATTGTCAGCTTTTTTATTCAATAGAGTACATTATAACCTTTGCAATGGTATATGCCATGTCTTATTTGGTGCAGAGCCGGATCTAGGCATAGGCAAACTAGGCAGCTGCCTAGGCTCTTATTTCCAGAGGGGGGCGCAGACAGAGGGGTTAAAGACATCAACTTAAGGCCTGTAAAAAAATAAAATAATTATATTCAAATACTAAATATCTTTCGATATTTATAAAATCATTTCATATAAAAAAAAATACAAAAAACCTAATTAAAACTTATTTCAATCAATGAAGGTTTTAAAATTTTTAAATCATGCACAATGTAGCCGAGCCAGCGGTTTTCTCATAAAGTGGGAGGGTCTCTGGCCTAGTGCACATTGAAATGTGCGCGAAAAAGTCTTTCTGGTTAGGTGCACGTCATTTGCGCAGGTCATGTTACCAGTGCTACAGTGTTGCCAGGTCCGCGGTTTTTTTTTTTGCCGTGGGTTGAATTTTTTGTCCGCGGGTTGTGGTTTTGCATGCAGATTACATAAATTATATATATTTCAATAAAATTATAAAAATATATATTTTTAATTAAACATTTCAAATTCAGTAATTTACACATCTATTGTTCGTCATTCAGCGTTGACTCAGTCCTAAACACTGATATAAGATCAGCTAATTATACTCAAATCCTAATCTTAACCATTAAGGCCGTGACACACTGGCCGCGATTTACTCGCACGAATAAATCGCACGTTGAAAAATAAAAACGAACTCCTGTATTGTTCATAAAATCTTGCACATCAAACGCGAAATGTCCTTTGCGAAAAAGCGGCATTTCATTTATTCGCTTCAAGTTCGTTTTTTGCGAGTTTTCGTTTGCAAAACTTTTTATCTATCCAATCATAACAAGCTTCCATGACTGACGTCACCGCACTACCACAACAAACTTCAACATCAAATATCGCGGACCAAGTGATTTTATATGTGTCACAGAATAGCGTCCTTTTCGACAAGAGACATCGTAGTTACAAAGACAACGATTTGAAGGACAATTTGTGGAAAACCATAGCCGAGCAAATAGGCTATGAAGATGGTGGGTTTATAGCTAAATGGTTGCAATACGCACAACTTGCTATCTGATCAGCTCCCTCAGGTTATTAGCATTGGCTTTAAAGTTGTCTCCAGCTAACCTTTAGGTCTAACGTTAACGTTGATAGCAGTTCATGTAAAGAAGATAACAAGCCAGTGGCGATTACACACAAACATAGCTATTTATTGTTTTACTTTAGGCGAGTTCATGTAGGCTACGCTGTCACCGGCTGGGTTGTTTGCCTTGGTGAAAACAGGATGAAAGCTAGCGAACACTGTTGTCTGTGTGCGTGTCAAATAAAGTTCCACAAAAATCTTATTCCGACTGCTGTGTGGATTTCCTGATTACTGATAGCCAAGTTATATAAATAACGAGGAAAACACGAGGTCTGCCTGTAGCGATCGTTTTGGAGAAAACTCTTCAGACTTCATGAGTTGATACACTGTATAGAAGACTACGACAAATGTATTTTAAAGATGTTTGCTGAAATGATGTAATGTATTGTTATGTTGTGGTTAACCCTTTATATTAGTGGATAGGGCTGCACAATTAATCGAATTTTAATCACGATCACGATTTCAGCTGCCACGATTAAATTAACGTGATCGTCCGCGATTTTTTTCTATTTAAAATGCGGGCTCTGCTGCATCAAATCAAGCACTTTCTTAATCAACAGTCAGCCAACCACCAGGGGGCGGGCGAACGAGAGGTTCATTTGCGGCACGCAAATGAGATAGCAGTCCAGATGAGTGATAGAGAGACTGAGTGAACTAAAGGCGGTGAGAGAAACAGCGTGGAACACGGTGATAAACAATTGAACTGTAAAAGTGATAAAAAGTGATAAACTGATGACTAGACAAGTGAAAACAGCTAAATGAGATGTCGGCAGAAGGTGACGATACAGCAGCGTTTGGGGGTGAGGAGCTAAAGCCTCGAAAAGGAGCATCATCCGTTGTATGGAAATACTTTGGATTCAGGGCAAGCGATGTTAGCCAAGAACAAATCATATGTAAAGAGTGTCATAGGGTTGTGTCTGCGCCGCAGGGCAACACAACTAACTTGTTTAACCACCTAAAAAAACACCACAAAGCACAATACGAGGAATGTGTGAAGCTGAAGGACAAAGCTAGGGTTAGTAAATTAGCCCCAGCTAATCTCCTACCAGCGTCAACCCAGGCGACTATAGCAGCGACCCTGCACAGAGCAACGCCTTATCCCTCCACCTCCCAAAGACACGCTGAAATAACAGATGCAATAGCGTTTTATTTAGCCAAAGACATGTACCCGATAAATACCGTGAGCAACGAAGGCTTCAAAGAACTGGTTAAGATACTGGACAAGAGATACGTTATCCCATCGCGCAATTATTTCTCCAGACAGGCATTACCTGCACTTTATCAAAAATGTCGGGGGGAAATAGAGAGGGATATCGCAGTGCTGGAGTGCTTCGCAACAATGACAGACCTATGGTCCAGCAGAACAATGGAGCCGTACCTGTCCCTGACAATTCACTACATTGACGGTGATTTTGCATTGAAAAGTCGATGCTTGCAAACATCATTTTTCCCGCAAGACCACACTGGAGAAGCCATTGCCCAGGGACTGAGGGAAGCGCTGACCGCTTGGAGCCTACAGGAGGAAAGGCAAGTCTGCATCACAACGGACAGTGGTAGCAACGTCATCAAAGCGGCTTCGCTAAATAAGTGGACGAGGCTACAGTGCTTTGGACATAGGCTCCATTCAGCTGTTGGTGAGTAGGCCCACAATGAATTTAAAGGATATTTTAATGTGCACGTAATTTATTTTTATGCACGGATTGTGTGAATGCATTGTCAATAGTAGCCTAATACAACATATGACGGAGATTATCAAATGTGTAGGCCTATATTAATCAAGTCAATTGTAGGCTATACAGTATGTAAATACTTATGAATTAACAAAATTGTCACTAGAATGTTTGCATTATGTAGATATTTATAGCAAAAATGCTTTACAAATGATGTTAACATAACAAAAATAAGAAATATTATAAATTAAAAATGAGTAGAATAAAACCTCTTAAAATAACAGTAAAACAGAAGATTAAAAAGGTTATGTACGGTTTTATTCTGTGGGTTAATTTAACATGAATCTCATGTTCTTTTTTAGAGAATGCAATGCGAGATCCTCGGATTGACCGTGCAGTAGGGATCTGCAAAAAGGTTGTGAGCAGTTTCTCCTACAGCTGGAGGCGTAGAAAGGAGCTAGCACTGGCTCAAAAGGAGCTGAAGCTTCCAGAACATGGACTGAAGACGGAATGCCCCACAAGGTGGGGATCAAGACAGGGAATGATAGAGTCCTGGAGCAGCAGAGGGCCATCGCTCAGGTCTTGTCCACTGACAGGAAGTCCAGACATCTAATCCCAACATGGAGTGACACAGATGTCCTGGAAGCCATCAATAAAGCCCTCCACCCTCTGACAGAATTTACTGATGCTCTTTCCAGTGAGAAGTATGTCAGTGTTTCCTTTGTCAAGCCTGTCCTCCACCTTTTCAGTTCCTCCATCCTGAAAGTGAATGATGAGCATACAGAACTCACAAACACCATCAAGACCAAAATCCTGAGCTACCTGGAAGAAAAATACAAGGATCCTGGCACACAAGAACTGCTTGACATGGCTTCTGCTGTTGATCCTCGCTTCAAGCTGCGCTATGTCAGTGAGGACAGGGTTGCACCAATCCAGGCCAGACTTGCATCTGAGATGGCTGTGTCTGAGAGAATGGTAAGTAATAATTGTGATTACTTACATAGATACTGCATTTATTATAAATTGATGAAAATAAGTGGATTCAAATGTGCTATAAAATCCTCAATGTGCTGTAATATACTTTCTGAATATGGACATTAAATATCTTTAATTAGACAGAATCTGGTATTCATATTTCATTTTTACTATGCCCTTTTCAAGGACGGCCCAATTGACCCCCCCAGTGATGCTGCAGACAGTGCAGAGGATGCACCCACCTCAAAGAAAAAGAAGACCTTAGGGAGCTTCTTCAAGACCACTGAGGGAATCCCACCAAGATCCTCTCCCCACCAGGAACAACAAGCTGTAGCCTCTGAGCTACAGTTTTACTTACAGTGTGCCGCCAACCTTGACAGTGAGGCGGACCCGCTGAACTGGTGGAGAGAACATCAAAAGCTCTATCCACGACTCGCAAAACTATCAAAAAAATACTTGTGCATTCCCGCAACAAGTTCCCCCTCAGAGAGGGTTTTTAGTACAGGGGGAAACGTAGTGACCTGCCTTCGCTCGTCTCTTAAGCCTGAAAATGTTGACAGGCTGGTATTCCTTGCCAAAAACCTGTAGGCCTAAGCACTGTATTATTGCCTTTTTGTAGGCTTGAATTTTTTTTTTATTATTATATTCAGTGATGGCATATTTATTTTAGTTAGCCTTTTATCTCTTGGGTAATTTTTGTATATTTTGCTTCCAGAAAACACAGGTAAATAAAAACCTATTAAGTTTTTTTTTATACAAAAACTTACATTAGTTGGAATGTAATGCAACATGGAAGTGAAAGCAGTGCTCTGTTAATTTATAATTTGTTTAAAAAGAAAAGTGTTTATTACATTTTATAATATTTTCTACATTATATACATATGCACTGTGATAAGGTGAACTGGAAGCACGAAACTGAAGTTTTTGTTAATTTAAACATGAAAATAAAATGAAAATATGGTTTCCATAAAATTTCTGAATGATCGTGATTAATAATCGTGATTTCAATATTGATCAAAATAATCGTGATTATAATTTTGGCCATAATCGTGCAGCCCTATTAGTGGAAGAGATCAAGAGGCAGTGGAACACGTATGTCCGTAAAAGGAGGGAAGAGAAGGAGAGCATGTTGTAGACAAAACAAACTTTACATAAGTAAAAACGGACACATAATAAGCCCGGTTCAATATTTTGCCAATGTAATTTAAGCATGTTCTGTTTTTAACGTTCTGGTAGAGGGAAAAAAATATACTTTCGTTCCGTGATGGACCGAACGGATAACCATGTCGTCATCGCTCGACGAAGAGTAATCAATTTTTATTCGCACGGATTTTCAAACGCGAAAAAGAACGCGTTTTTTCGCATCGTTGCAGATGTGTCAGGTTTTTACGCGAAATATTCGCCGACGAATTTTTCGCACTTTCGCCTCGCTTATTCGTTACGTCCCCGATGTGTCACGGCCTTTAGTCAGAAACAAGCCAAACTGACTCCAGATCAGCACTTACACACATGGCCATGGGACACGCCCCTAACTGGTTGGCACACAGAGTGAGCCTGGCCCTGCGCTGTGTACAGTGTATAGTGTTTGGCAGGGCCGTATTTAGAGTTCTGATATTGGGCTAGTTTTGATTGGCAATTGGGCTGGTTTTGTCACAAAGACCTGGCAACCCTGCAGTGCTATCTGTTAATTTTGCTGCAACCGAAAGCATCGCTGCAAAGATAGGCCTAACAGAAGAAAAAAAACGATCGAAAGTAGTTTTTCAAAAGTTCGGCTCTGGTCCACGTTGTGCAGTTTTTCAACTCCCATTCACGTAAATGGGCTCGTCAAACTAACATTACACAATATGCTATGAACGCTCTGCGCATTTCTTTTGCTTAACTTCTCCTGTTAAAATTAAAACGAGTATACTGTGAATTGTGGTACGAGCATAGCTATATGAACCACAAATTGTAAAGTGTCACGATGTTGAACACTATCTGTGCTGTTCCTACTAAAGTGTGCGTTTACTTCAGCTCAACAGCGAGCTAAACTCCACTCCAAGAATGATAGAGACGTGTAGTAAGGTTGACCATTTACTGTAAGCTCTTCATTTGGTACAAGGACATGGAGTAAAAACTGAAATAAACACAAACAGAACACTATCACATGCTGTCCTGTCCTCCTTTCAATGTAAATAGCTTGTAAAATAAATCGTTTTTTAATGCAAAATAACCATGTTATTTATCAATGAAATATTGTTGCAACATTAGCTTATTTATGTAACATGAATTATTAACTCACGGCATTGCCTCCTTAGTGTTGGTAGGTAGATTAACAGAGAGCTGAACACTAGCAAACACGAGGTGTAATCTCTTCGTGCTTCCTGCATCGCAGTTACACTTCCTCTCCCTTATCGCAGTTACACTTTCCTCTCCCTTCAGGAGAGGACTTTTCAAAATAAAAGTACTTCTGTAAGAAGTGTCTGTCAAAATAAAGTTTCTCTTAAAGAAATGACATAAACGTTACAATTACGTTTTTTAAATGTCTTAAATCAACACAAAATGTCAACACACTATCCTTTTCATTGTAAAGAGACGTAAAATACAGGCAGAGGGTGGCATATCAGTGTGACAAAGTGCAAAGTCTGACACTCAAATTTACTTTGCAGTGTTAAAACATGTCGGACACATGTATTCACAAACATTTGGTTGGCACGACTTGTTGCGATCCATCTCTTAATATGCTGTAAGTATTTACAAACTTTTATTAGCCTAATAGTGACAGAAAAAAGTATGAGGGGGAGACGACGTGTAGCTTGACGAGCGCAGTGCACAATTTAGCCATTTGGATAGATTTGGAAACACTAATGAACAACAGGGTACACTGCCTCTATTTTGCATCATAGATCTTGTGGACATGGAGTTTATGATCCAGGACATGTATAGATTTACCCGTTTCACTTTTGTAGCTCTCAGTTTTTTGTTGCAAACTAAATAAAAACTTTAGTTTGTCTTTAAAAAAGAAAAAAGTGTATTTGCATTTGTGGCACTTTATTTTAACTTAAATTATGAAAATAAACAAATCTAAGTGCATATTGTAAATGGTACACCTATCTTGTTTCAATTAAGCCATTTGCCAAGTTTCTGTGATGCTCACATCTGGAGTTATAAAAGCCTAAACAGAGCACCTCCTAAATAGGTGAGAATTGACCAAATTTGACCAAATTGACCAAATCTGCGCCAAGGGATTAAAAATGGTTCGGTATTTCATTTTGTGCAATTGGCATCTAAGAGGATGAGTGGACCTAAACCATGTCAAGAAATGCACATAATTGAAAGGGACAGCTTTTGGTTCCTGCGAATCACTTTCTCCAGCATGTTAACCTATCCTGCTAACGCTAGCTAACTGTTAGTTGACCAGCAACTAGCTAGCTAGCAGACAGCAAAACTTTAGAGGTGAGTCCTGAAAATCTTGCTTAAAAAAAATTAAGTGTATAATTAATTAACATTAGTCTAATGTGGGAATTGTTTCTTATTGCTGCAAGAAGGGAATATAAAAAATGAGCTACTACATTATGCTATCCAGCTAGCAAGTGCATAGAGCAGAGACTAATGTCTCAGAAATTAACTAGTTTTTTGCTCATTTCAAGAATGTTTGTCAACCAAGCTAATCATACATTGTTTATTGTGTTTTACCACATTAGATAGCTAAATGCTAATCGTGATTAGTTTACAACTAATAGATAATTTTTTCAATAATCTTTCTTTAGAAGTCACCAAAATCCACTATTTAAAAGGAGTTTTTATTTTTGATTTTTTTAAATCGCTCAAGCATCCCACCCCATTCCCATACCTTACTGTTTGCTGAAATTACACCTCTGTACTAGCCATAGCCAACTATCTTGCAAAGCAAACTATGCCTATATTTCTCAAATGCAATTAAGTGTGTATAACTAACTGCATTTAATTTTCACACGTTCGAAAAAGGGATTGATGCTCTACTAACCACTTCAGCAACACACCGTTAAGCTGTAGCGTACCTCTCCAGCATTGATGCGCAACAGAGTTCTGTGTGCGTGCGTACTTGCTGTTACGAACCGATTTCATCCTGCAACTTTTGGAAGAAACCAATACCATAGGAAAAGGGGGTGTGTGACTTTTTGAGGTATGATCTGTGACATAATTAGAAGAATAAGTTTAACTCATAATATAAAACGATCAAATAACAAAGTTGAGGAGGGGGACTCTAATTTGATCCCCGTGTGTGCGTCTGTATGTGTGTCTGTGTGTCACACATGTATGTACCAGAGCCCATCACCAGAGGGGCGCTATTACAATACATTTCCCCATAGCCAAGTACATTTTGCTTTGTACATAAAAAACTATGCTTGATGTCTCCGCATTGTCTCTGCCATTTCTACTCAGCAGACCGTTGACTTTCTAAATCCACAGAGTTCAGAGCTTAAGGTGTTTAGTAGCTCTTTGTGGAAAATAGAATGTACATGCATTTTTCCATTAAAGGTATACTATGTCGTTTCAGAACACCAGATGGTGATATAGAGCAGATAGGAGATCACGGTCACTCTGATCAAGCTGTCCTCTTCCAAGTCGGCCCATTATGTCCACCGAAATACACAAATTACATGGCATCTGGCTAATTTCAAACCGTAATAGAAGAGATGGTTAATGGTAATAGCCTCCTCAGTGGGAATATCGCAGTCTGCATTTAGCCTTGTCAACCAGTGTTCGAGGAGGAGAGGCGCTCACTCTTCAAATTGTCACGTTCTCTTCATATTCAGAAGTTGTCGTAACATTATTGGTTTTCAGGTAAGTTGTCTCTTGAAGTAAATTGACATAAAATAGCTATTTTGTTTATTCTGTGACATTTAATACAGTATCTGGCTAATAAATGCCATTAATAACATTAACGTTATACGTCAGGACACCGACTCATTTACAGTAACGTTAGGCTACGTTAGCTAGCTAGCTAAGTTAGCTACTTTTTTATATTAGCTAGCCAACGTTATAACTTAACCAAGTTTCTCTGTTCCTTGTTCTCTTTTTTCTGTGCTGGAGTTCTTTTAGGAGCTTGATGGCATCAACATATCCAGCCTAATAAACTTTTAACTTGAATCTTGTCTCTTCACATATACCCACACATAATTGTACCCATTTTTGCTGGTCAAACATATTGTTTTTCATTGTCTTTTCCTTATATTCCCATCGAATTTGATGTTTATTACATGCTCATTTGGTAAGTGAAATTTCATTGTCATGGTCATGCATAGTGAAATATTTGCAGTCTAAAAATTATACCTAATGTGAAATGAATAAATGTGGTAAGTTAGTTACCAGTAACGTTAGCTACATCTATTCTCACACACACACATGTTAATGTGATGGTTATATAAGACAAAGATTTCCTGGTTTCCCTCGAATTGTTCACCATCAATATGCTAATGAATTAAATGGAGGTGGCCATCAGGTATATTGTGATACAAACGTTCAAGAGAAATGGTAATGACTAATTAGTTGTAAAAATGAAAAATACAAACATACTGGTTATGCTAGCCAGCTCATGTTCCCAAATAAACGTTAAGCTTGTTTGATTACCGTTATTTGAGTGCCGAATAGAGTGGATGCGCTCCCAACTGAATGGGAGTATTTATAATTGTTATAATTCACAACATAGATCAGATGTCAACAACTGTAGGCTACATGATAACAACATGCTCATGGGTGGGGGATGACAGGTTTACTGTGCACTTGTTATTTGAACTTTTTGTAGCCAATAAAATGTGTTTAGGTAACCCACTACCTACAGAAAATGACAGTCACAAACATTTGACATTTCATTTCTGATGAATTCTCCTATTTGGTAATGTAATATTTGTGAATACAATTGAAAATACAAGTATTTTTTGGCACAGGTCTGGTACATCCAAAGTCCTATGTTATAGGTTGCTATTGTGTTTTCTGACCTGAGCTCAATCTTCACAAAACCATGGCGTAATGGGCAGAGGTGCAAGCTCTTGACGAAAGGATTGCAAAACAACAAAAATACACTTTCCCAAATGCTGAAGGTGTGTACTTCAATTTGGCACTTAAACCCTGTGTTTAAACCTTTTAAATGAACGTCCCCCTACTGCTATATAGAATGTTCCTGGAACTGGGTTTGTAACCGAAAGGTTGCAGGTTCGATTCCCAGGTCGGACACTGCCGTTGTACCCTTGAGCAAGGTACTTCACCTGCATTGCTTCAGTATATAATTTCTGTATTTTAATTTCTTCTCTTATTTATTTTCAGGCAATTTAGATATTTTAGTTTTCACCAAAATTAACTAAAACTGCCTGTGGCATGGCGAAAGTATAGACATTTTGTTCACACTTTAAACAAAGTTTCCATATGAAGGCTCTATATATGCTATATAAAGCCTTCATAAACATGACATAATGGCTTCAGAAATCATACAGAAGCAAATGTCATGCTTCATAAAGGGTGACATAACACCTTTTTATGCAACATGTTATGCCAGATGTGTCACAATTAGCCTAGCCTCCTACATAAGCATGTTTTATTCCACCCAGTATAATGTTTAGCCATTAGCCAGGTGACATTGTTGGTTATGTCACATTTGGCAAAACATTTTGCATAAGAGGTGTTATGTCACCCTTTATGAAGCATGACATTTGCTTATGTATGATTTATCTATATACAGCCTTCATATGGAGACTGTATTTTTAAATATAATACTACTAATAATAATAACTTTATTTATATTGCACTTTTCATACAAAATGCAGCCCAAAGTGCTTTACATTATACAGTGAGTAATAACAAAATAAAAACATAAAAATAGTTCCACACAATGCAAAAATCACAAGTATAATAAAAATAGGTAAAGTGAATAATTAAAAATAATTAAAAATTTTAAAGAGTTAGTTAAAAGCAATATTAAAAAGGTATGTTTTCAACTGTCGTTTAAAAATGTCCACTGAGCCGGCTTCTCTAATACTTTTTGGAATTGAGTTCCACAGCTGAGGTGCATAAAGGTTAAAAGCAGATGCCCCAATTTTCCCTTGGGGGACCTCAAGAACAATTGAAAGCCCAGCTGTGAAGGACCTTAGGGCTCGTGAGGGGACATAAAAAGACAGGAAATCAGTAATATAAGAGGGTGCTAAATTGTTAAGAGCTTTAAAAAAACAAGTAGAAGGACTTTAAAATAAATTCTAAAAGAAACGGGGAGCCAATGCAATGCAGCTAAAACTGGAGTAATGTGTTCTCTCTTCCTTGTTTTTGTTTAAAGTCTGGCAGCAGAGTTCTGAATTAGCTGCAGTTTATCTATTGACTTTTTAGGAAGACCAGTAAAAAGAGCATTGCAATAGTCCAATCTACTTGAAATAAAAGCATGAATCAACTTCTCTGCATCCTGTTGGGTTAAAAACGACCGGACTTTGGCAATATTTCTTAAATGTAAGAAAGCTGTTTTGGTCACCTTATTTATGTGAGTTTTAAAACTTAAATTTACTTCCCCTTCCTATAACGAGGCACATGTTTTTTGAGTGCAGTTCGGGATTATAAACTCATCCGGACTCCAGGTAGGCTACTCATTGTATGCATCTGTGCTTTTGAAAGCCTTGAGAGTCGGCTAACGTTAGAGAGAGGGATTGTAGATCAGGTCGCCAAAAGCGCATTTTGGTAGATTTTCAGCGGATTGTAGGACATCTAATATTTAGATATAAGTAAACTACCTGGCTCCTCCATCTCTTCCCCTCCCCATCTCCTTCTGTCTCTCTCTCTGCCTCTCTCTCACTCACTCACCCCCACAAACATCAAAGATAAGCCAGTCTTTGTCCTCCCCCCTCCCCCCCCTTCTCACACTTTAACCCAATCAGGTCAGGGATGCCATTCCTGTGGAAAAAAGGTATTTATGGGCGCCGATGGAAAGAAATTCAGTTCAGTTTGGAGAAGAAGTTTTTCCTCTTTTATTTTGGTGGTGGTTCCTGTTCAGCTGGAGGGTAAATAATATTGGCAATTTCTGGCTTATTAGTCTCTCTCTCTCTCTTTGCTGGTATATTCTAATTAATGTCTGGTTTAAAATCTTCCTCTTTGTAAATTATAAGTAGTCAGCCTACATTCATTAGTGAATGTATGATTTTAAGTCATTATTCTAATTGACTGTTTTTTCATTTAATAAAATTATTTAACCTTAAGACCTGATTTAGACTTTGTTTTGACTTGTTAGTTGATCCACCAGGTGACTGTTCGACTTACCTATCAAAGGTTAAGTGAGGGGTTCTAGCACTAGTGTTCAGTATTCAGAGTGCCGAACATTTTAACAAGGACATTGACTGTTGAAACCGCTGGATTCAGAAAATACACATTTTACCTAATCCTCAGTTACCAGACAGGATCTAAGTGGGACCAGCAGCTTGCTAGGCAGCAAGTAGGCTATGAATCACAGTCTAGAAAAGCTAACTTACTTTGTCAAAGTAAGCACAATGTAAGCACGAAGCACATATTTTTTGAGTAGGCTAACTGTTACAGATGGTGCAGTTTGGGATTATAAACCCATCCTGACCCCAGATAATTGTACGTTTGGCATTACCAATTGTACATTAGGAATTTGCAATGGTGACAGTTGCGCGATCGGTTTTCTATCGCTCATTTGCATGTCACTCACGTCAATGATATCATGTCACCATGTGGGTCAATTAACCTTGTCGGAGTGAGCGCCCTGATTCTAGTTTGTGAGCTAGGCAGGCTACTGCCTGCGCCTGGGAAGGTCTCCCACTCAGAAGTATGAGATGGGGAGGGGGGCGGGGGTAGGTGGACCTCAGGTCTCCCCACTGGAAGCCTGAGGTAGGGGGAGCGGGGGAATCTATCAAATAGCGCACGGTAATGCTTTGCACTTTTGTTACATTAGAGTTCACTGAGATTAATTCAACAGACAAGACATATGGAAAATAGCCTTTTTAATTAACCTTCTTAAATGTATTCAGCTCGTTTCAATTGACAATATAAACGTAGTAACAGGGTGTTCAAAATGTTGCTTTTAAAACGACATTGACAAATATGAAAAGCTAATCAAATGAAATATTGGGCTTTCACACTCGATTATTAATCGATTGGAGAGTTCTTCTTTCATTGAGGTGACATCATAAAGGTTTTCTGTGATTGTATTGACGAGCTCAGTAAGAGGAATTTCCAATGCTGTAGGCTAACTTAAAAGACGGCTATATTATGCTGATATTTTGTTTCTTTTGTGATATATTGAGCCTTTTGGGATGTCTTATGCCAGGGGTTTTCAAAGTGGGGGCCATCAGGGGGCGCCAGGGGGGCCAATTGGAAGGGAGAGAAAAATGGAAAAAGCTAAATAAATTTAAAATTATAATAATAATAAAATAAAATAAATTTTAAAAAAACATTTCAATTCATAAAATTATTGTGCCGGTTTAAAATAAAATATAAATTGTTATAAATCTTTTCATCTCGAAATTAGGTATTTGCCATGCCCTTCTTTCAATCGCAGTCAATAACTAACCGTCTGCCTGTCAGTCAAAGCGTTATGTTGAGCTGCTAACGGCCCGATTATGGAATCAAAATAGGGTCAAAAGTATTATGTTGTGTATTAAGAAGCTGTATGTTTGATTTTTAAATATTTGCCAGTGTAATTTAAAAGTTTTTTTAAAAAGCCATTTCGCAATAGGGGGGCCTCAGCCAGAGGCTATGGCTATTTGGGGGTCCTTGGCATGGAAAAGTTTGGGAACCCCTGTCTTATGCCTAGAATTAGCCAATTCTTTGTTACTTTTTGATATTGATGAGTCTTATTTTTGTATATTTTATATTTATATAGTTTTAAATGTTATGATTATTTATTTGTGTTGTTCCAAATGTCAAATACAATTCCAAATAAAAATTACAATTAGTGCAGTCACATTCAGCTATGTGTGAAAATGATAAACTTGTATACAGGTGAAGAAAAGAATGAAGACATAATAAAGAAATGTTGGCCGAGGCGAGCATTGAAGCTTCGGTTTCCACAGTGTGTCAGAAATGACCGGAAGAGCACAGCGTAAGGCTTCACACAGACAAATTTTTTTGTCTGCATTTCTGAGATTTTAAAACATGTAGCCAATGGCACAGTTATTTATAAAAATTTGGTTTACATTAATGCAACAATGTGATGTTAACAAGGCGATATTTTTGCGTTAGAACTGTATTGTCTGTGCCTGAGAAATGGGATAAGTGTTCCTGTACTGCGTAAATATGAAAAATATGGAACATTGTTTTTGTTGAAAATAAACTTGTGCCCTGTTGGGCTCGAACCCCCAATCCTCTGTTTGAGAGGCAGCGACTCCAACCAGTAGGCCACAATAGCTTCATGGAAAACAACGAGCCATATAGCGGTTTTGTCTGTGATTCTGTGATGTGTCCACATTAGTTTGAAGAATTCTTATTGGTCGATAAGCTTGGGATAGCAGGTATGCGATGTTGTTATCCAATGGGGAGAATTATTCTTTGAGGGTATAGAGTACACAAGTGACTCAAGTTTCGGAAGTAAATTCCCCATTCATTTAGAGTGTAGCCATTAACTAAAGCTTACTTTTAAAACATTTCTACTGATTATGTCTGATTATGTCAATTTTCCAGATTGTTCAATATAACGCCAGTTCGCAAACTATGTCGTTTTTCTGGACCAGCTTCGAGTATATTTTACGTTTTGGTATTTTTTTTGTGAACATTTAAAACTGTTTAAAAACTCCACGTCCCATAATTCCCTCCAAAAGAGTAGCCTTGTCTCCAGGCGTTGTCATATAAAGTTAGCCAGCAGTAACACACAGCTCCATTTTTAAACACTTTTTTCTAACATTAGCTAGCTAGCTTGAAAGACTAAAAGCTAGAATTGCTTTATGTGGTTAACCGTAGCATAGTTTCTGACCTTGTCGGGTGGGCTTCTCTACTTATCAAGCTAACGTTAGCTCGGCTTCAGCGGCAGTAGCCTACTCCCATCTGCCACAGAGCAGACAGACGAGATGATGATATCTTATTGGTCGAGAACCACCCGTGTATATTAGTACTGGATATGCAGTCTGTTAAAGTGGACTACAAGTCGAACTACAATCAATAATGCATTACTTAAAAAAAAAATACAAAATGGAACATGCGATATATGGTCTATATCCTTGTACCACACAGGCTAATCCAGGAACATTTCGGCTCATTCTATAAATCAGATTTCAAGAAATAGTCGATAGTCTCCGAAGCTCATTCTATCTTCCATAGGGAATTTACTTCCGAAACCAGACTCTGCCCACGACTGATGTACTCACTTGAGTACTCTATGGAGGTTGGAAAACTGGAAAGCAGAAGGAGAAATGTTAATGAAGTTAATGTTTTTAAGGACAGGGAGTCTGTGGTCATTGTGGTTACTTCTGTAGGAAACCCTGAAAAGTGCCAAATTCTTGGTGCTGTATAGGTATAGGGCATGCCCCAGCAAGCCAGAACTTGGCAGATGGCATACCTGCCATCCCAATATACTTACATAATACACATACAAATATGTATTTTTAAAGCTGTAATTTATAATTTCAGAAAAATATTAATCCTATAATTGGGACTACCACGCGGAGGCCACCGTGTATAGTGAGAAAGAGGAATTTGTTTGAAACATTTTGCCCTTGTAAACGCATCGTAGCCTCCTTGCTCAGCTAACGTTAACCTTACTCCCACAGTGTGCAGACATGACTGACGAAATTCCTCATGCCATGCTTACGTTCGGGTTATAGGTTGCTAAATCTGGCCATAGGCCAGATCATTTCAGTTCGTTACTGTGTTTGCTATATAAGACTATCTCCAGTTTTTGGATGTTGAGCCTTGCAGCTAAATGCTTTTAAGAACAGTATTACAAAATTCATTGCTTGTGTGCGGGTATGCAATACTTCTCTGTGGTAAACATCCGTGTCAGGCGCTTCCAGTTTTCATTTACTTTTTTTAACCCAATGTAGCAAGCTGACTAGCTTCACATAAGTTAGCAATGGAATATAGCTAGCTATTGGCTAACATAATTAACATAATAACATAATAATTAATCAACAATTCAGAAATAATATTGTATATCATAAGAAACGGGTAGAAATTTGTGGTAGTCTTTGTGCTGCCCCTAATGGTTGAAATTTCCTTTCTGCTCCCCACACTGCCCCCAGCCCGAATCGTGATGTCAGAGTACCTCTTTGGAGGTGCCTCTACATCATATGGATAATTGTCGCCCACAACGGAAACAGCCGGCACCTGATTGGTTAGACCCGCTATGTTACTTTCGCTTCGCCTCCACATTTTTAAACCGGAACAATGTGGCGTCCTGTTAAATTATCTTATTCCACCTAAATAGTCCATTAAAATATGTTTGTGAAAATATTTGAGGTGAGAAATAGGCCATGCAGTTGCTGAATCTTGATTCATATTTGATGTGCAATGTCTAGTTTGACAGTTTGATCCGAGTTATACGAAATCATTTGTACAATGTATGTTAATTTATGCAAATGACGATGGACATAACTCCGCCCCCACCCCTCTCCCTTGCTCACCCCACAAAGTATTTTTCAAAATTGTGTAGTAGGCAGAGACAGGCTGAGACAGTGGGTGTAGTTACTCTTTAAGAAATAGCCAACATGGTTTTCACAGGGGAAGGTCATTCCAGACAAATCTTTTGGCATTCTTTGAGGAAGCTACCGAGTGTTTATGATATTATATACCTAGATTTCCAAAAAGCATTTGATAAGGCACCACATGAGAAAACATTATCAAAATGAAGACAGTAGGAATTATAGGAAGCATTTCAGAATGGGTTCAGAACTGGCTACAGGGTAGAACACAAAGAGTAGTAGTAGGGGGGATCTTATCTGAGCAGGGTACTGTGGGAAGTGGAGTCCCACAAGGATCGGTGTTGGGGCCTCTGCTCTTTCTTATTTACATAAATGATCTTGACAAGGACATCAAAAGTACATTATTTAAATTTGCTGATGATACAAAACTGGGAGGTTTAGCTGACAGTTTGGAGGCTACTAAAGTAATCCAAGAAGATTTAAACAGAATACAGAAACCTGGCAAATGAAATTCAACATAGCTAAATGTAAAATGTTATGTGGGAAATAAAAACATAAGACAAAACAAAATTGGAATGTGCACAATTTGAAAAAGACTTAGGAGTAATAGTTGATCAAAGCCTTTCAGGTTCTAGGCATTGTGCTGTAGCAGTAAAAAAAAAAAAGACTAACAGGATGCTGGGATATATAGCCAAAAGTATTGAGTATAAATCCAAAGAAGTTATGCTTATGTTATACAATACCTTTGTCAGACCACACTTAGAGTACTGTGTGCAGTTCTGGGCACTGTATTATAAAAAAATAAATAGAGGCTCTGGGAAAAAGTCAAAAGAAGGGCAACTAAGTTTGTTCCTGGTATGAAAGATAAAAGTTATGAGGAAAGACTTAGAATACTTAATCCCTTTAAGTTTAGTAAAAGGAGACTTAGGAGTGATTTGATAGAGGCTTTTAAATTCATAAAAGGGATTAATAAAGTGAACTACAGGAGATTCTTCAGGTTGAGTTCTGTTAGTAGGGGGCATAGATGGAAATTAGCAAAAGGTAAATTCCGCACAGATAGTAGAAAGTACTTCTTCACAGAGAGTAGTCACTGTGTGGAATAGCCAGGTCATGTAGTAGAGGTAGAAACTCTGGTTGTTTTCAAGACCAGGCTTGATATGGTGCTGGATATTATTGTGTTTGTAGGGGAGCCCTTGGTACCCTTTAGTGGTAGGAAGATAATGTGGTAGGGCTTAATGGCCTGTTATATTATGTTATATACGTTAAGTATTTATTTTAGCTGATAAACCATGTTTCCGTTGTTAACGTTAGCTATTAACGATCATATAACTTAATGTCACCATAACACAACCACTTTCCATAGGCTACAGGAGATCTATGTGTGGACTACCCAATCTGGATAATTGAACCCGGCACTGTTATGGATTCCATGTGTGACAGGGGCTAATATTACTAGCTAGGCAATACTCACACAGTGTGGCACTTGTAGCTTCAGATAATATTTGGACATGAACATGTCTGAAAATGAGTAGCCTAATGTTAGTAGCTAAAATAACAGTTTGGTTTATCTAACTAGTAAAGTTATATATAATAGCTGTATTCTTGTTAGCTTTGTCACTAGCTAACATTAGCTAAGTTAACGTTAGCCGTTGGTGTCATTCGGTCACAGTTGTGTGGAACTGGTGATCACTGATATGGCAAAATATCCACCTTGCTCTCTCGAGTTGATTTGCCCACACTTCTTGTAATTCTGAAAATGTTAAACGATACCGTAAAATTCTAAACTCGCTTTGGACTTTTATGTTAAAAATAGGCAAGTTATTACAGCCAATGCTGAGATATTGATGCGAGTTGATCTGCTAAGTGACTTGGAAATTTGTGCTAAAACAGCTGATATTGATATTTTAACATTGCAACCAAAACCAAACTTGCCACAAGGTTGCATGTACATTTTAAATGAGTAAGACATATATCATTTGGGGGAAAAAAGAAACTAAATTTTCTGGCAGTAATGCTACAATATTTCTTAAAGCTGCAGTAAATCTGTAAATCTGGAGGAAATGCCAAGAACCAACAAAAATTTGAAAAGACTTCCTCCTGCTTCTCTCCTCCCTCCTATCTCCCTCCTAAGCCCCTCCCACCAAAAACAAACAAGTGCACATACTAAAACAGGCAGACAGGGAGGCGTTCTTATTCTACGGGGAAAATATTTTGCTTGTAGATAGCCAGCCCTGATTGGCTGGTTTTTGTAAGACCGGGGGGATTTTTTGACAGCCTAATACAGAGCCCAGGACACTCACAGAAACCAGATTTTTTACCACAAAACACTTGATTTATTGGTAGCTACTGGAATGTAGTGAGTAAATGTAATAAATTAGTCGAAATTATAGCGAAAATCTTTCCTACTGCAGCTTTAACTAAAGTATGAATTCATCACTGTCATCATTCTAGCTGTCTCTCGTGTACATGTTTGTTAATTTTAATGTGTTTTGTTGCGTCGGGCTTTTGTCTTTTGTTTTTTTCATGTGCTATGTGTCTGTTGTGGTACGAGGAAGCGGATGGAGATTTTTCGGGTCACTCGATAATGCTGCTCGTTTTTGTAATATGGACGAATTGTCCAGCCAGAATGATTTTGTTTGTGGTCGTCACCATGGAGATGCATTCGCATTATGCTCGGGAATGTCCGTTGGATCTGCAGCCACGGAGTTTACCATCGCTCTTCACCGGAGTTGAAGATGTCGGGACTGATCCGGGCACTCTTCAGAAGGCCACCAGTGAAGGAGAAGATAATGCGGAGGAGTGAGGCGGCGGCGCGACTGGGAAGGCTGAGCTCCGTTTCGATAGTGGACAGAGACCGCAGCACTGTGTGTATGGAGGAAAGGCGGAGGCGGAGTTTGTGTGTTGGACTTATGACACTGGACATCTCGGAACAGCAGGGGCTGTTTCTAATCATGGCTATTCCACTTGAATTCACTTAAGTCACTTGATTAATGCAATGATTCTATTGTACTGTATGTCTTTATTTGATATGTTTGTTTGTGTGTTGTGGGTCTATGTCTTTTTGTTGTTGCCCCACTGTCTATGTCTTTTTTGTTGTTGCTGGGGCTACAACTGAAGTTTCCGAAAGGGAAATAAAAGTTATTCTATTCTATTCTATTCTATAACAGTCAAAGTGTTGCTCCTGCTGCTGCTCACTGTTTTTTTCATTGTTCATACTGATTTTATGACTATCATACGCAAGCACATTTTTGCATGTCTTGGCAGTGGAATAGGCCATCCTTTGACAAGCTCATTGTCGCAGTTGGCAATAATGTAAAACACTTTCCACACATCAAATTTTACCTTTGAATTGTTTTCCTCAATGTGGAAATAATTATATGAATGAATAATATTTTAAAGATATTTTTAATGCATTTATATTCGAATGCCTATGAAAAATAAACAATGTTCTAAGTAGGCTTTTAACTACTTTAGAATTATGACAAACGAACCTGAAACTGACCGCAACATAAACTGCGAATTTAGAACACACACACACACACAAAGACTAAGTGCCGCACACCAGAGGGTACCCAACCTGATTCCAGTCTCCAGTCTGAAGGTGGAAATCATTCTGCAAACAGCAATCACACAATACTTACTTTAATTAGCCTAATTACTTTAAAGTATATATAAATACATATTGAGAGTTAATGTATGTCACCTTATGAAAACATGATATTGGCGACATATCCTCCTTCAACGATGGCACTGTTGCTACACTATCTCTTCTTTTTCACCCTCACTACTTTCTTCTGTATCTGCATCTGACTGACAGCATATTGCAGAGATTCCAAATTAATAAAATATGTACATTTATCTTCATGCCTATCGTCACAATTATGCTATTATTACTGTTTCGTGACTTATCACATATATATTTTATTTTTTTATTTATTTATTTATACAGGGTAGGTTGACTGAGCACACATGCTTTTTTACAGCAACGCTCTGTTAACAATCCCCAGTTAGCCGAACCTGCGTGTCTTTGGATCGCAGGAGGAAACCGGAGTACCCGGAGGTAACCCACGCGGAGACAGGGAGAACATGCAAACTCCACACAAAAAGGTCCCATCAGGGAAAGTGAAAGTGAAACATACTATATCATGGATAATATGTGAACAAATGAGATATACCCTTTCATTAAGAACAAGCACAGCTATACATTTAAACATTTTAATTCAAACCTAATAATAATAATAATAACAATAAAAAATGCTTATATGGCTACATATACCACACATGATAAATATGCTCCATAAAACAAAATTAAACTGAAAATACATATTGAAAAAGTTAGTTAAGCTAACTATGAGCTGCCATTACAATATAAAGAACATTATGTGCCTTAATTTAGTGAATTAGTAAATTTGAGTGAATCCGAATATTTTGTATTCAGCTAACCACTGCATTGTACGTTCCTTTGGGATAAAGCATCTGCTAAATGTATGTAATGTAATGTACAGAATGCTACCATCTCTGACGTTACCCTAATTGGGTAGGTAGCCACTAAACTTAAACTTCAAAAAGGAAAGGTTGTCAGCAAATTGGACCAATTGCTTGGTTTGTTTTGGTAGCCTAAGTGTCAGCTAACATTGGAAAGAAACAGATTGCTCCATCAAGTCTGTCTTTTGGTTGCATGCATTGAAGCAAGCAAGTTTTACATATGTCTATGTTAGGCTCCTTTATAGGCTACTTTACTACGATTGCAGCATATCACAAATGTTTCTTTCTATGTTGTCTGCATAGTTACACGTCATGATTTAATGATACGTCATGATCTTTCTTCACTGAACCCCAAATTGCTCCCAATGAGCAGGCTAGCACCTTGCATGGCAGCTGCCGCCATTGGTGTGTGAATGGGTGAGTGAGAGGCCATTGTAAAGCGCTTTGGAAAAAGGCGCTATATAAGTGCAGTCCATTTACCATTTACCATGTGTAGATTTCTTTCATCAAAGTTTAGAATTGAGTCTGCAAATAGACAACCTCATGACGGCGAAAATAAAAGGGGTGTGTGTTTTGCTGTATATTAAAAATAGGAGTTTACCTTGCTAATGAGGGCATGTAGAAGAAGTGCAAGAAAAACTGTTAATATAATATCTACAGTGACTCAGCGTATGCTTGTGGGATAGTACATAGCTTTGGGGGAATATGGGCGAGATGAGGGTTTCTCACTGCAGGGGGAAACGCTATAAAATTGTTTTTGAAGTAAAAGAACTGTTGGAGGCCATAAAACAACCAGCAAAAATATCAATTATAAAGTGCGCAGCACATACAGGTGGAACAGATCCTGTGTCAGTGGGAAACGATTATGCAAATAAAGCTGCAAAACAAGCAGCGGATTTGGAGTACTGGCCTACAGCAGATAAACAGGAACTTCTAAATGTAGAGGAAGTGTCATTGCAAGACCTAACAGAGGCACAAGAGACCTCTACAGTGTTGGAGAAGGTAGAATGGGAAAATAGGGGGTGCGCGTTGGATAAGTCTACAGGTATATGGTGGAAATTATGTATAGGAAAAGCAGTCGCACCAAGCGCACTAATAGAGGTCATTTGCAGAGCGGCTCATGGTGTAGGCCACTCTGCAAGGGGGGAAATGATGAAAGAAATACAGAAAAATTTGTTAATCCCAAAACTAACAGAACATGTTGCTTACATGACATCAAGATGCCAAATTTGTCAGGAAGTAAACATAAAGGTATACCAACTACACCAGGCTCTATGCCACCCCCGGTGGGCCCATTTACCCATTTAGTAATGGACTATATAGACATGATCGATCGAGCGAAAGGCAAAAGATATCGTCTAGTAATCAATGATATATTTTCAAGGTGGGTAGAAGCATTCCCCCCAACACATGCTGATTCCAAAACAGTGGTTTCTTCCCCAGGTTTGGGGTCTGCCAGACCCTGAGCAGATGGCTCACATTTTGTGTCTGAAATGATAGCAGAAATTTGTATGTACAGCAGAAATTTTCAGGGATGAATTGGGTACAAGGTCTTCCATTAGCACTCATAGCCATGAGAAATAGTAGAAATAGGTTTACCCATTTGACACCCCATGAGATGGTAACAGAAAGAGTAATGGCAATCCCCACAATAAGACTGGAAAGTACTAGAAGAGGAACTAAAATATCTGAGACTAACCCAGGCTGTGAGGTCTGTCTATTCGCAGACGAAAGAGGCCCAGGGGCCAGCAGTTAAAAACCCAGAGTTGCTAGTGAACCCAGGGGAGTGGGTCTATGTGAAGAAGTTTAAAAGAAAGTGAAAGCAACCCAGACTATCTGGTAATATTGACCACTCCAACAGCAGTTAAAGTTAAGAAAATAGTACCATGGGTGCACCTAAAGAAGAGCTCTGGAACAAGAAGCCAAGAAACAGCCCACGCAAAAAGAGGAAACGGAAGGCTTCAGGCTCCAGCCCCCCCGCGACCCTGACCAGGAATAAGCGGGTTAGATAATGGATGGATGGATGGATGGATGAAGTAATGGCTATAAAACAGAAAAGAGAAGACCAGCAGGACAGCAACAGAAAGAGAAGAGAATTAACCTAGAATCATATCATTTCAGAGTTTCACTAGGGGAAAAGTAGGGACTTGGGTTGTTTCCCTGGTATGGAGTGGTCTTCCTAGAAGATCATATAGACAACATAACATATACCTTGCAGGGTTTCGCCAATGAAACCATTAGAGGATTCAGCATGTTAAGAGACGCCACAGAATGACCCTACTTAAACATGAAATGACTATATATTAGCAAAACAAGAAGGATTCTGTGCAATGCTTAACCTGACAGAAGGTGCATGCTGTACCTTGATCCCTGACAGTTTGGATAATCTGACTAGTGTACTAAACAACCTAGAAAATATTAGCGATGCATTCGGACCATCGGCAAGTGCAGGAGCCTCCACAACAGGATGGCTGGAGAAATACTTGGGACCTTGGGGGGCTGTGATAGTACAGGCTCTGATGCCTGTACCCACAATATTAAGGATAGCCTCATGTGGATGCACAATAATTCTAATAATCTATGATGACTAAGTGGCTGGGAATGATACTCGCGGAAGTAGGAATAATGGTTCAGAAAGAAGAGGGCAAAAATGAGATGATTGCGGAATTAGCAGAGGACCATAAGGAGAAGGAAAATAATCCAGCAGGTAATCTCATTAAAGACAAGCGAGGGATTATGACAAATGGACAATACCCAGTATTTATGGAGGATGAGGCTGAGGCAGTCCACCAAATGGCCATAGGAGGAGACGCGCTATGAGTGAAGCCAACCATCAGGTATTCCAAATGGAAGATGGGTTTTATATGAACGAATATTGGAAAAAATGCAATGAAAAAGGAGTGCCCATACAGAAATCCCACATGTGAACGGGGAGTGAAGCCAGGAGAAGAGTTCTGTGCAAGGAATTTCCTTCTTTTAGTTCTGAAGAGGACGAGAAGTAAGAGAAGTATCTCCCGTCCACATAATCATATATACTGACCACAGCACACAAAAAAAAGAATGACACAAAGGGGACATAACAAAGCCCCAACTGACTAAAGGCCCATAGGGTAGATGAATCAGACACATACAGTGCCCTCCACAATTATTGGCACCTCTGGTAAAGATGAGTAAAAAGGGTTATAAAAATTAACTGTTTGGTGAATTAGCTTAATCTGACACTGAAAAAATTGGAAAAATCCAACCTCCAATAAAAAATCCAAAATCCCCCCAAAAAATTCCTCATCAAGAAATAATTATTTTTAACAAAAACCACATGTGCCACAATTATTGGCACCCCTGCATTTAATACTTTGTACAACCTCCCTTTGCCAATAAAACAGCACTGAGTCTTCTCCCGTAACATTTAATAAGGTTGGAGAATACAGAGCATGGAATCTGAGACTAATCCTCTTTACATAATCTCTCCTTACCTAGGACTCTGGATGAAGCTCAGCCCACAAGTTTTTAATGGGGTTTAGGTCAGGGGACTGAGATGGTCATAGCAGAAGCTTGATTTTGTGTTCAGTTAACCATTTTTGTGTTGATTTGGATGTATGTTTTGGATCATTGTCCTGCTGAAAAATCCAACCACGACCCAGTTTTAGTTTCCTGGCAGAGGCAGCCAGATTCAGATTTAAAATGTCCTGGTATTTCATGGAGTTCATGATGCCATGTATCCTAACAAGGTTCCCAGGGCCTTTGGAGGAAAAACAGCCCCACAACATCACAGAACCTCCACCATACTTAACAGTGGGGATCAGGTTATTTTTGGTATAGCCATACTTTTTATGCCAAACCCAACTTGAGTGTTGGTTGCCAAAAAGCTATATTCGTTTCATCTGACCATAGAACACGGTTCCAGTCAAAGTTCCAGTAGCGTTTAGCAAACTCCAGGCGCTTTACGTCTGTGGCAAAATGACAAGAAAGGCTTTTTTTCTTTTTTTGTTCCTGCCTTCTTTTTTGTTTTCTCTTGTTTCCCGTTACACCTCCCTGGTTTCGACTCCTGCCTGTGTTCTTGCGACCCTGATTTTGGACTCTGTTTTTATACCTCTGCGGTGCCTTCCTGGTTCCGACCCCTGCTTGTTCTGTGACCACTCTTTGGACTTTTTGTACTGTTGCCCTGTTCCTCATTAAACTTTGGTTTTTTGTAGTCCCTGCCTGCTACTGGGTCCCTGTTTTCACCACACCTTACAGATTGTTTTTGTTCGGAGAGCTCCTGAACCCTCTGTGTAGGAGAAAGGACCTTCCACTGGCCAGTGCTCAATAAAAGAGTAAACTGAATAAAAGACTCTGCAAGATTATTTTCATTTTCATCCGACCAAAGGCGAGACTTCCGACCAAAGACCTCCGCAGGCAACAACAGGTTTATAAAAGAAAAATAAACTTTGAAGGCTGGGGAATTGGAAACAACAAAATGGGAGTAGGCTATTAGATGGTTTTAAAGTAGGGTAGAGACCCGGGGAAAATGGGAGAGTGGGCAGGTATATAGTTATAGGAAAATAGAGAATTAAATTTTTGTCTTTTGAAAGTTGAAAATTGCATTTTTGACGTGGGTGGGAAAACTGGGGTCGTTTCTAATATCAACGATCAATGGACGGACTCAACCATGACCGTAGGGGAGCGATAACATCACCCAAAGACTTCTTTCTTATTAGTCACTGGGGCTTTAATTAGCCTTTTAACTTTACTTTTACGGTGCAGGATAAGTGCCAAAAATAAAACTACTGAGAGGAGCATATATCTTACTCGGAGCTGACAAATGATCTAGCAACTGATAAGCCGGCGGTGGTAAATGAGAAGCCGTCTATTGATTCGCCAAGGCGGGTAACTCATGTGCCTAGCTTAGCAGCCCACTGAATTTGCAACTGACCAGGCTGGTCACTAGCATTCCTAGGCTGGTCACTCGCATGCCTAGCCTGGCAACCCACTGGATTGGTGATTCAATTTTTTTAGTTTTTTTTACTATTTCTGAATTAGGCAAATTTATGTTGCATTTGCAGTTTGACTGCAACTATCCACGAGACAGCAGTGGTTCAATTCAAGTGAAGGACTTACGAAATCAGTTAACCTCATTACCTTTGGCCCACCAGAAGCAATTTTCACCTATTTCCTACTTGTCTTGTTTAGCCTATGTGTCATATCTCAAAAACGATTTACTGCACATCCGTGTTTTAAAGTTTGAATTGAAGAAGAGGCCTATAGCCTACCATTCCAACATTTGCAACAGAATAAATTTGTCAGAATTGTCACATAAGCCTAGATTATAGCCTAGACTGCATACGCATAAAAATACATAGCCTAATGCTTGTAGGCTATAGCCTATACGTAGGGTAAAGAAATAGGCCTTCGTTAAAAGGTATGTTTTTACAACCACACGCGCAATAGGTGGTCGCTGTGGAAACGTCAACTTCGTTGGACATTGGCGAACTGTAACCGAAAGTTTGTTTATACAACTTTTTAATAATAGGCCTATCGGGTATTATTGTTCCTAGATGGGAACATGATCCCAGACTGGCAGGCAGCGTATCATTTCCCCAGATATTTCCGGGTCCGTCATTAAAACAGAATAAATAACCAATCACTGCTCAACTATGAGCGGAAGTGTCAATGTCCCAATCAATAACACTTTCGTAGTGCACTTTTATGAAAAGACAAGCTATATTTTTGAACCCATCAGTGGTCAGTAGCTAGCATGAGTGCTACGTAATGCGAGTGTAGAGCTAATATAGGGCTCTTGATTTCCACGATGCATAAAACGCAGATGGAATCGCTGAATTTGGTACTAAAAATATAATAAACTGTAAAATGTGGTATAATGCATAATTTTCCATAATTTGTCTGAAATAGATTTTTTTTTTAAAGAATCAAAAGTAGGCCTAATTATTAGGGCTGCCCCCAACCAAAGATTTGCTTAGTCGACCTGTAGTCCTCAAACCCATAGTCGACTAACCGTCGCACATGTATGATATTAATTTTATGATTTAAATATGTATTTTGAGCATCAGAAAATGGTTTGACTTCCATCTCATCTATAGTACTAAGTTTACTGTATTACAGAGAAATACAAAATCATCATTATGAGAATTTAAAATATCTATTATAGCTACAAGCACAGGCTGAGATTTGCTGGCCTGCACTGCCTATGAACGGCATCGGGTTACTTATGGCCCGCGCTGTAGGCTATTGACGGCTATTTGTCGGAACAACAAGCAATGAGACATTTAACATTGTTATTTTTATTTATCCTCTTTATAGTAACACACAACTTAAAAATAGCGAATAACTAAATAAAAAGCAGCCTTTTGTCCGTGATACGAAAGAGCAAAAACAATATAGCTAACAACTTCACGGTTATCAAAACTAGATGGGGGGAAAAAATTATTTTCTTTTTAAAATGCAAATAAATAGGCTATAGCCTAAATTATATGAACAAACAAATAAATAAAAAAACACAGCAAACTGAAACCCTTAAAAGAGAAATATCAACAACAGGCCAAACGAAAGATTTATATGCGCAATGTGTTTTAGCCTACTTGTTACCAGCAAATCTTGTCGCATTAAGCCTACTCACTGCTGTTTTTCGTCCGATTGCAGTCTTCTCATATTATGCGTGAGGAACACGAGTTTGTTTTCGACGTTGCTCTGGAGAAGTGAGCTCCTGTTCATTTTGCTGACAATAAAGCCGGTCTTTGAGAAGATGCGCTGAATGATAGGCAAATTGTTGCTTGCAGAATTTACATTTAACTTTTTTGGGGTCATCCTTTAGACCAGGGGTGTCAAACTCATTTTCACCCCGGGCCACATCAGCATTATAGTTGCCCTCAAAGGGCCGGTTGATTTTCGCGGACCTCGATTGTAATTGTTGAGGGGGGGGGGAGGGTGCAATCAAGATTTTTCGCGGACCTCGATTGTAATTGTTGACGGGGGGGTGCAATCACCTTTTTTTTAAAAATTTTTAATACAAACTTTATTTAACGGTTTATTTAACGTATGTACCGCGGGTGTGCGTCCGCGTCTGCGTTTGTCTGTTATATCGTAAAAGTAAATCCCGGTTAACCAGCCACGTAGATACACGCGTCAGATAATTTATTTATTTATTTATTTTTTTTATTTATTTATTTATTTTTTTTTTTTTTACGCGTCAGATAATTAAGTTCTCGCGGGCCACATAAAATGACGTGGCGGGCCACATCTGGCCCGCGGGCCTTGAGTTTGACACCTATGCTTTAGACGCTCAAAATGCTCGCATAATTTATATTTTCTCTCAGAAATTATGAAAAACTGATCTATTGGTTAATTAATAATAGTTTCACTCTCGCATTTTTTCACACTGCGTCGATTCGACCAATTAAGATTTTGTTCTTTTGATCTAAAGTTCTTTTGATTAAATAATGTTAGTCGACTATTTGGGGGCAGCCCAAAGCACTTTAATTTACAAAAAACAATGAATGCAACGTTTTTTGTTTTTTTTACATAAGTATAACTCTAGGTTTTGCCTATTGCTTGCTGCATTGTTGCATTACTTTTTTTCATTTATAATGAAACACTTAGTAGAACTCTTAGTAGAACAAGCACTTGCCTTGATAAAAAAAATAGTGCAATGTTGTGTTGCATCATTACAAATTTACTTTTACAAATATATCTTATTAAATTGTAGACGTTTTATTCATTCACATTATTAGACACTCTTTCTGATGATAAAATTTGCGTAAATCGTAAAACACTGAATAAAAAAAAATGAAAAAATAACCCGGCAAAAACGGAATTTGGGAAAAAATAAAAACGATTTCATAGGGCACAATAATAATGTTTATTTACAGGCCAATTGATCAAATACATTACATTACATACAGTATCAGTTCAGTGCTAGGTGCTAGGTGCTAGTAGCTAGCGAGATGTACAGTGAAGCAACGGACCTGGAGTGGGAAAAAGTTATAATAACTCTGGAGTGGGAAAAAAGTAATACGCTGGGAAGAATTGAATTGTATGCTAACATCTATACACAACACTGGTCCAACTGCCTTGTTGCGAGAGAGAGAGGTTCTTATAAAACAGTTATTATTTTCATATTCTATTCTATTAATTTCTGGTTTGGTCATATTATTGATTGGTCATGGAAAGGCATGGAAAGTTGGCCATGTGTGTTATTTGTTTTTTTTGGCCGCCGTGCCATGTGCGTGTGTGTGAATGTGTTTGTATGACATTAATTTGCATTGGTAACAAAAGCCAATTTCACATAATAGGAATTGTAACGTTAAGCTAAACTTCACTTCTGCTCATTATTAGCGGAGGACTAATGCATATGTCTGTTTGTAAATTAATGGCTGAAAATGTCATTATTAAAGTTTTTATTTTTGGTTTGGTGGGGGATAATAGACCTACAAGTAAATAAACTAGTGGTGTGCCTGCAAATTTTCCAATAAATACTGCTTCAGAACGACAGGGCCGGCGACCCTGAACTGAGGGGCACAGAGAAATTGCTAGTGATCGAAGTTGATAACAATATCCCTGTTTGAGAATAGATTTGAGGGACAGTAATTTTACCAATATTTTTTTTTGGGCATATAATTACATTTGGAAATAAAATAAAATAAACTTATTTATTATGTAGATAGATT
>JAKUDI010000313.1:0-12177 GCA_022702515.1 Ilyophis sp. 1 JC-2022
ACATCTCACATGCCACACATCTCACAAGAGTTTTTTTTTTTTTTCTCTCAATAATGAACCAATTTGGATTCTGAGACATAGACTTGGTCACATAGAGTGGTGGAAAAATATTCCCTTACAAAAATATAGGCCTTCCGGCAAACTTGCGGCAAGCTCATATTTTCACATGCAAATTATCTTTGTGGCAAACTAACGGTGAACTTCTGGCAAACAATTCTGGCAAACTACCGGTGAACGCTATTGTTGGCCTCAGATTTGCTTACTGAAATTGCAGCCTAAATGGAATGAAGCAGAAGCCGGTTAAAATGATTACATCAGGAATAGCCTCTGTATGAGTATTTATTGGAGACAGCCATACGAAAATAATGACACCAGTCATGTTGTATGCAAGATGCAAAACTGTTCATATTTTTTCTATAAATACAATCTAGTTTTATTAGCCTAGAAGACCTAACCAACGTCGCAACCGGCTTGATAGAAATCTCGACAAATCAAGTCACAGTCGCGTCATCTATCACATTACACGTTATCACGTTACAAATATAGATAATAAAATGGGCGTGTGAGTATGGTCATTCATAATGATGTGAATGCGCTTCCTAATATTCGATCAAGTCTGATTTATCATATGTTCACGCTCAGATCAGTGATTTACACAAGTTTTATGAATCACACGTGAGAATTTCGTACACAAGGTGGATCCGTCAAATATACGCAACTTTTTACGACCATATTGATAAATGAGGCCCAATGTATGCCACATTGGCTCAAGACAGGAAGCTTTCCTGTCAGATTGTATTATATGTTTCTGGATCACTGGGGAAAACAGGAACATCGAAGCTTTGAAAAACATTTATAAAATGTATACAGTACCTCCCGAAGGTAACTGAGTGAAGAGTTAGATTCAAATGAAAGTCTCCAGGTCTGTTAGTGATGATCTAGTTAGTATTTACTTATATATTTATTGCTTTATAATATATGTCTTGCTTAGTGAGAACCTCTGTCAGAACAAATAATGAAAACATCAATTTTCTCAACCCAACAAATAAACAAGTAATATTAATAATATTAAATTCATACCTATGAGTCACTGACAGTAATCCATAGTCCCTGCACATTCCATCTCTCATTTTCTATTGGGCCTTACTTTCTTTTGTCCCATGATGTTACACTATGTTCCACCTTTTCAAATGTTCCCATAGATGTTCAATGGAGTTAAGGTCTGGTGACTGTGAAGGGAAAGCCATACAAGTCAACAAACATTGCCCTTCCTTGGACTTCAAATAGTCCTGGTAAAGCTTTGATGTGTGTTTCAGTTCATTGTCCTGCTAGAATGAATCCTTTTCCACACAAATTTAAGCCAGAAGGGATGACATGCCCCTGTACAATAGAGTGGTACATCTCTTTGGTCAGTGTGTAGTTGATCATGTGCAAGTCACAGACTCTGGAGTAGGCAAAACAGCCCCAAACCTGAATGGTTCCACCATCAAAATTGGTTTGCAAACTGCTAATCTTCCATTAAGGTGCATTTTGGTCATCGTCTTTTGACCATATAGTTTTACTAACTGGGGTAGCTTCAACTGGCTTTGAAACCTGGCTGTTCTGTCTCAAACATGTTATGTAATGTGCATTGTACTGCCCCCTTAGAAACAATTTCACTGAAATGTGGGACTGGAACGGTCCTTCATCACTCAAAACACACTTCAAAGCTTTGCAGGACTATTTGAAGTCGAAGGAAGAACAAGGAGTGTGAAATTGTATGGCTTTTCCTCTACATTCACCATAATTGTTATGATCGGTGAAATCAGGAACCCAATAGCAGGCAGGAGTGAACAAAAACGATGATTTATTCCAAAGGAACAAAATCACAGTCCAGGGGGAAGTCAAGACAGGCAGGGGTCATGCACGGGAAGACACGGCAGAGGTACAGAATAACAATCCAAAAGAATAGTCGCGAGAACACGTTCAGGGGTCGAAGCCAGAAAAACCGTCAAAAACAAATAACAAAAGAACAGACTGCCAAAAACTTACAAACTCGGGAAAACAACACTAAAACAAACAAAACACTCGGAAACAGATATTAACTAGAAACGGACTCGGAAACAGATATACTAATTAGAACAACTCACGTGAAAAGAATGACGAACTCGCGACGAGAAACAAAGACAGCAGGTATATATGCAGGTGTAGACAGGTGCAGACAATTAGTATGAGAGCAGCAGGAAATGGAAAACAGCGAGAGCTGACACTTAACAAGGCAATTAGTAATTCGTTAGTAATTATCCTATCCTAGCCCTGTCGTTAGTAAATTAGTTTAACAAGACAATGACTGGAAACGTAAGGAAACACTAAACAGCTGTGGGAACGTGATGAGAACTAAATTGTTAGTTTGTGTTAGTAATCATTCTATTAAACCCTGACGTTAGTAGATTAGTTAACCACCCCGTGTTTAGCCAGTTAGTAATTAATAAGTCCTATATAAATGTTAGTAGTGCAGGGTAATACAAACGAAGTGTACAGAAACGAAAGTAAAACTCCGTGAGAGGGAGCGAGAGATTCAGCACAGAACGCAAGGCTGCGGAAAACATGAAAAAGTGTATGCTACCAAAACTGACAATACTAACCATGACAGAAAAACAAAAACAAACTCAGAACATAACATAACCCCCCCCCCAAGGGACGGCTTCCAGACGTCCCCAACATCTCAAAACACTAAGCAGGGTGGGAGGTGGGGGACCGGAGGAGGGATAATGGGCAACGATGCAATAGTTCAGGGGGGTTGAAAAGTTAGTAATGTCCAGCATCACACAAAGCAGGGTGGGAGGTGGGGGACAGGAGGAGGGGTAATGTCCCGAATGCTGAGCAGGGTGGGTGGAGGGGGTCCGGAGGAGGGAAACTCGAAAGGCAGGTAATAGTTCGGGAGGGTGAACAGGATGGGTGGAGGGGGTCCGGAGGAGGGAAAAAATGACAGGACAGCGGCGCAGGAGTGACCGCTCAGGCGGCCGGAGGCGCAGGAGTGACCGCTCAGGCGGCCGGAGGCGCAGACAGTGCCGCTCAGGCGGACGGAGGCGCAGACAGTGCCTCTTAGGCGGACGGCGGCGGAGACAGTGCCGCTCAGGCGGACGGCGGCGGAGACAGTGCCGCTCAGGCGGACGGCGGCGGAGACAGTGCCGCTCAGGCGGACGGCGGCGGAGACAGTGCCGCTCAGGCGGACGGCGGCTGAGACAGTGCCGCTCAGGCGGACGGCGGCGGAGACAGTGCCGCTCAGGCGGACGGCGGCGGAGACAGTGCCGCTCAGGCGGACGGCGGCGGAGACAGTGCCGCTCAGGCGGACGGCGGCGGAGACAGTGCCGCTCAGGCGGACGGCGGCGGAGACAGTGCCGCTCAGGCGGACGGCGGCGGAGACAGTGCCGCTCAGGCGGACGGCGGCGGAGGCAGTGCCGCTCAGGCGGACGGCGGCGCAGGCAGGGCCGCTCAGGCGGACGGCGGCGGAGACAGTGCCGCTCAGGCGGACGGCGGCGGAGACAGTGCCGCTCAGGCGGACGGCGGCGGAGACTGTGCCGCTCAGGCGGACGGCGGCGGAGACAGTGCCGCTCAGGCGGACGGCGGCGGAGACAGTGCCGCTCAGGCGGACGGCGGCGGAGACAGTGCCGCTCAGGCGGACGGCTGCATCGCTCAGGGGGCCGGCGGCGACGGCTGCATCGTTCAGGGGGCCGGCGGCGACGGCTGCATCGCTCAGGGGCCCGGCGGCGACGGCTGCATCGATCAGGGGGCCGGCGGCGACGGCTGCATCGCTCAGGGTGCCGGCGGCGACGGCTGCATCGCTCAGGGGGCCGGCGGCGACGGCTGCATCGCTCAGGGGGCCGGCGGCGACGGCTGCATCGCTCAGGGGGCCGGCGGCGACGGCTGCATCGCTCAGGGGGCCGGCGGCGACGGCTGCATCGCTCAGGGGGCCGGCGGCGACGGCTGCATCGCTCAGGGGGCCGGCGGCGACGGCTGCATCGCTCAGGGGGCCGGCGGCGACGGCTGCATCGCTCAGGGGGCCGGCGGCGACGGCTGCATCGCTCAGGGGGCCGGCGGCGACGGCTGCATCGCTCAGGGGGCCGGCGGCGACGGCTGCATCGCTCAGGGGGCCGGCGGCGACGGCTGCATCGCTCAGGGGGCCGGCGGCGACGGCTGCATCGCTCAGGGGGCCGGCGGCGACGGCTGCATCGCTCAGGAGGCCGGCGGCGACGGCTGCATCGCTCAGGACAGGAGGCTAGCGGGCTCGGCCGCTCAGGACAGGAGGCTAGCGGGCTCGGCCGCTCAGGACAGGAGGCTAGCGGGCTCGGCCGCTCAGGACAGGAGGCTAGCGGGCTCGGCCGCTCAGGACAGGAGGCTAGCGGGCTCGGCCGCTCAGGACAGGAGGCTAGCGGGCTCTGCCGCTCAGGACAGGAGGCTAGCGGGCTAGGCCGCTCAGGACAGGAGGCTAGCGGGCTCGGCCGCTCAGGACAGGAGGCTAGCGGGCTCGGCCGCTCAGGACAGGAGGCTAGCGGGCTCGGCCGCTCAGGACAGGAGGCTAGCGGGCTCGGCCGCTCAGGACAGGAGGCTAGCGGGCTCGGCCGCTCAGGACAGGAGGCTAGCGGGCTCGGCCGCTCAGGACAGGAGGCTAGCGGGCTCGGCCGCTCAGGACAGGAGGTTAACTGGTCCCGCAATTTGAGAGGAGGCAGGGAACGGGACGGGACTGGTGGCGTGGAAAGGAACCGGACCGGAGGCATGGACCGGTGCGGGACAGGAGGCATGGACCGGGGCGGGACAGGAGGCATGGACCGGGGCGGGACAGGAGGCATGGACCGGGGCGGGACAGGAGGCATGGACCGGGGCGGGACAGGAGGCATGGACCGGGGCGGGACAGGAGGCATGGACCGGGGCGGGACAGGAGGCATGGACCGGGGCGGGACAGGAGGCATGGACCGGGGCGGGACAGGAGGCATGGACCGGGGCGGGACAGGAGGCATGGACCGGGGCGGGACAGGAGGCATGGACCGGGGCGGGACAGGAGGCATGGACCGGTGCGGGACAGGAGGCATGGACCGGTGCGGGACAGGTGGCATGGACCGGGGCGGGACAGGAGGCATGGACCGGGGCGGGACAGGAGGCATGGACCGGGGCGGGACAGGAGAGCTGGGACGGAACGGGACAGGAGAGTTGGGACGGAACGGGACAGGGGAGCTGGGGCGGACAGGGACAGGAGAGCTGGGGCGGACAGGGACAGGAGAGCTTGGGCGAACAGGGACAGGAGAGCCGGGGCGGACAGGGACAGGAGAGCCGGGGCGGACAGGGACAGGAGAGCCGGGGCGGACAGGGACAGGAGAGCCGGGGCGGACAGGGACAGGAGAGCCGGGGCGGACAGGGACAGGAGAGCCGGGGCGGACAGGGACAGGAGAGCCTGGGCGGACCGGGACAGGAGAGCCGGGGCGGACAGGGACAGGAGAGCCTGGGCGGACAGGGACAGGAGAGCCGGGGCGGACCGGGACAGGAGAGCCGGGGCGGACCGGGACAGGAGAGCCGGGGCGGACCGGGACAGGAGAGCCGGGGCGGACCGGGACAGGAGAGCCGGGGCGGACCGGGACAGGAGAGCCGGGGCGGACCGGGACAGGAGAGCCGGGGCGGACAGGGACAGGAGAGCCGGGGCGGACAGGGACAGGAGAGCCGGGGCGGACAGGGACAGGAGAGCCGGGCGGACAGGGACAGGAGAGCTGGGGCGGACAGGGACAGGAGAGCTGGGGCGGACAGGGACAGGAGAGCTGGGGCGGACAGGGACAGGAGAGCTGGGGCGGACAGGGACAGGAGAGCTGGGGCGGACAGGGACAGGAGAGCTGGGGCGGACAGGGACAGGAGAGCTGGGGCGGACAGGGACAGGAGAGCTGGGGCGGACAGGGACAGGAGAGCTGGGGCGGACAGGGACAGGAGAGCTGGGGCGGACCGGAACAGGAGAGCTGGGACGGAACGGGACAGGAGAGCTGGGACGTAACGGGACAGGAGAGCTGGGACGGAACGGGACAGGAGGGCTTGGACGGAACGGGACAGGAGGGCTTGGACGGGACGGGACAGGAGGGCTTGGACGGGACGGGACAGGAGGGCTTGGACGGGACGGGACAGGAGGGCTTGGACGGGACGGGACAGGAGGGCTTGGACGGGACGGGACAGGAGGGCTTGGACGGGACGGGACAGGAGGGCTTGGACGGGACAGGAGGGCTTGGACGGGACGGGACAGGAGGCTTGGGCAGGGACGGAAGGGTGATGGATCCTCCGTCAACGGGTGGCCGAGCCCGTCGACGGAGCCGGGAGCCAGGACCCCATCGCTTCCTCCCGGGACCATAGCCCCTCGGGCAAAGGGCAAGACGGGTACCTTCAAAATTAGAAGGTGTGGGGTTGTGGCTAGGCTCGGAGCTATCCGGATGGAGAGAGACCACTCCGAGCCTAACGGAGTGGGAGCTGGGAGGAGGAGTCCGGAGTGATGGGTAGTGGTCGGCATGACGGCGGGCAAACTCCGGATTTTGCCCCCAGATTCCCATGAGGTATTCCTCATAGGAATCCGCGCCGAATGGGTCGATCTCCATTGAGTGGAAGGCCTGCTGGGTCCCAACTGGCGAGTTCGTACTGTTATGATCGGTGAAATCAGGAACCCAATAGCAGGCAGGAGTGAACAAAAACGATGATTTATTCCAAAGGAACAAAATCACAGTCCAGGGGGAAGTCAAGACAGGCAGGGGTCATGCACGGGAAGACACGGCAGAGGTACAGAATAACAATCCAAAAGAATAGTCGCGAGAACACGTTCAGGGGTCGAAGCCAGAAAAACCGTCAAAAACAAATAACAAAAGAACAGACTGCCAAAAACTTACAAACTCGGGAAAACAACACTAAAACAAACAAAACACTCGGAAACAGATATTAACTAGAAACGGACTCGGAAACAGATATACTAATTAGAACAACTCACGTGAAAAGAATGACGAACTCGCGACGAGAAACAAAGACAGCAGGTATATATGCAGGTGTAGACAGGTGCAGACAATTAGTATGAGAGCAGCAGGAAATGGAAAACAGCGAGAGCTGACACTTAACAAGGCAATTAGTAATTCGTTAGTAATTATCCTATCCTAGCCCTGTCGTTAGTAAATTAGTTTAACAAGACAATGACTGGAAACGTAAGGAAACACTAAACAGCTGTGGGAACGTGATGAGAACTAAATTGTTAGTTTGTGTTAGTAATCATTCTATTAAACCCTGACGTTAGTAGATTAGTTAACCACCCCGTGTTTAGCCAGTTAGTAATTAATAAGTCCTATATAAATGTTAGTAGTGCAGGGTAATACAAACGAAGTGTACAGAAACGAAAGTAAAACTCCGTGAGAGGGAGCGAGAGATTCAGCACAGAACGCAAGGCTGCGGAAAACATGAAAAAGTGTATGCTACCAAAACTGACAATACTAACCATGACAGAAAAACAAAAACAAACTCAGAACATAACAATAATCCTCTACATTCACCACAATCCTCTACATTCACCATAATCCTTTACATTCACCATATTCCTCTACATTCACCACAATCCTCTACATTCACCATAATCCTCTACATTCACCACAATCCTCTACATTCACCATAATCCTCTACATTCACCACAATCCTCGACATTCACCATAATCCTCTACATTCACCATAATCCTCTACATTCACCACAATCCTCTACATTCACCATAATCCTCTACATTCACCACAATCCTCTACATTCACCATAATCCTTTACATTCACCACAATCCTCGACATTCACCATAATCCGCCCATGTTATAGAAGTACATGTATGTGGATTGGAGACACAATTGCATTTACACTTGTTTGTGTGTGGCCAAATATGCTTCTGACCACCTCCTGAAGTGGTTTTTAATATAAATAATAATAATAATAATAAAGTCATATTTAATGTCAAATATAGCTTACGTTATGTGTCTCTGTTCTAAGCCCACTTTATTTGCTGCTTGAATGGGAGCATAAAACCGGGCCAAATTTTACTCACAAACACACTGCCAGCGTGTCTTTCCCTCCCATGTGTGGTTCTGATAATCAGAATGTCTCAAAACATTTCAGAGATAAAGCTTGAGATTCTGAAACCATTATCCATTTTATATTCTGCAGACAGAAAGCCAGCCATATTGAATTATATTTATAGTCTCCTGAGTCCTTTAATTCTAGAGTACATAGAAATGTCACTGAGCTACAATGTGAACTCCAAGAGGTTTGGTTGCCACAAAATGTGGACCATATGAGTAAAATTAATACACCAATCATTTAATCATTGGCTTGTATTTGGTATGTCCCGGAATAACATTTCAGTCAAATGCTATTAGTTTATAATCACATTGTAAAACATGCACATGGCCCATCTGTGGTGTTTACAAAACCATTTCCAGGGCTGTCCTGATGCTCAGCATTCTCCTCTCCAATTGATCAGGCCTCATGATGTCTGTGTGCTTTAGTGCTTATCCCCTATATCCTGTTGTCTAATAGTGGCCCCTACTGTCCCAAATCTTCAACCCCCACCCCCCATATTACACCACTTTCAGCCATAGGCAGAAGCAGGACCCCGCAGGTCAGAAGGGGTGGGAGAGGGAATACAATTTACTTGTGTGTCATTTTCTTGTGTGTACAGTTTAAACGGTGATATAAAAAGCAAAAGGTGAAATGATATTTCACTAACACAATCTACCCAGATGTAAATTCCATCGGTTTTTCACCATTCTGTAAGATTTTTTTTTTTGTACAGAGGTGTTGGAAGAATCTCTCTTTATCTCTCTCTGCATATCTGTATATTCTATAATTATGTAATAATTTATTTTTAAATGTGTTGTTTGACGTACGGATGAAACCCACCAGTCTTCTTCTCAAGAACACGCTACAGGGTAAAGGGTCATGTTTTCGACTCGTTTCCACACAAACTCGGCTTTCACACAGTTCAGAAAACAGGTGATTTATTTTAGCGTATGTGTTTATTTTTCAGATGAAAGGCAGTGACAGCTAATTCTCGAATCTGTTATTTTTTTTGTTGTTCTTATTTTACAGGAATGCAAATGACAGTGTGAGACCGACTCGTTGACATAATTCCCGTGGATTTGTATTGTAATAAAAAAAACATATCCAGATGGAAGAGAACACAGGGAGCACCAAGCGGGTGAAAATCGGAGGAGGACAAAGATTGGGAGGTCAAACGAAAGCAGCCCGTTGAGAAACCGGAGAACAGACGACGGGGGAAATGTCATCGCGCCTCTTGATGCTGATCGAACCTGAGCAAAGTATCACAATGCATCACAGTCAAAAAAGGTTTCTCATGCTAGTTGTATGTATTCATAGAACCATTTTTCCACAATACTGGAACAGAGAAGGTTTTGTGTGTGTGTTTAAGGCACTGCCATTTTTTTCTTTCTTCTCTATGACTTGCTAGTAACAGGGTTAGACAGCCTTGTTTGAGACTTGCACTTGGGCAGTTCATATTTCAGTCATACTGGGGTTTTTTTAATGAAAAAAGCAAACAGTACTCACCAATTTTGGACAAACTAATCGGACCCCATTCCACAATGCTGCCTGTGGTATAACACTAAGGTGGGTGAACAGCCTGTAAACTCTTTTTACAACTCTTTTTTTACAACAGTGTATCGGGACATTAATCCTAAGACTGGCTAAATTTATCCTATTCAATGCATTTTAGTTATACGTGTATATATATATATATATAATATACATAATCCGATGTACTGGTACCTTATTTGTATTTTATATGGTTCTTATTTTATTTCTATGACTATATTTTTTCATATCACAAAATCACTATAATTTCTGTAAATTTTAGGAAGGATAAATCACACTTCCAAATGATCATACAATACAAAGTGCTCCACTCCACTATCTATATCGCAACCTAACTGTTTTTAAAAAGGAGCGACACAAAAGATTGGAGATTTATTGGGAATTAATCACCTAGATTGAGAAACAAATGTCAGGTTGCTGTTTATGTTTTAAGGCCGGTGGGATTTACAAACAACTATAGAAATATAACCAAATACTCAAATGTGTATTCACTCCAGCCTTATTCCAGGTCCAGAGAAGAATAAAATATGTCCATATTTACAAGGGATGCTCTGCCAGTGGCCTAAAACCATCACAATAGACCCAAAGGGGAATCTGATGCGGCAGCAAACTGCATAAATACAGGCCCTGCTGCCAAACAATCAAAGAAGGGTCACAGATACACACTCTACATGGGCATACTGTCATGATTTCTTTTAAGAACTGAGAGAAGAAGGTCTTTTGCAAGGTTTCCTGAGCACTGGCTCAGGGTGAGAATATAAATGAAGAGAAATGGATCTACTTTGGAATCAAGGTAGAATTCACAGTCAAAACATGGATATCAAGTGGTGTTTCTAGCCAAGGTGCTCGAAAGGACTGCAGTGCGGGAATCAGCTACTCAGGGGAGGGGGGGGGGCAATCTGCCTGTGCTAGCTTCATTAGCTGTGCTGTGCACACAGTCTGCACTGTACAAAGTGTCATACAAAGTCATCCAGACCCCTGTCACTGCTCATTTATAGTTAGAATGGTGAGGTCTGTGAAAGTGTGCAGTGTTGTAGTGAAGAAACAGCATTATATTGGTTCTTTATTTTGTGTTACCCTGGCATTCATGCAATTGATAAAAACATTGCGGTGACTGTCATTTTCACACCAGTAATGCAATTATTTTTCCATGTACAGGAGAGTGATGAAGGGTGGGTTTCCTTTGTATAAAAGGGATGGGGGTGGTTGATTAAAAATAAATGGTGAACTATATGAGAGATGTGGGGGTAAAGGAGTCCACTAATGGACCCCGCAACATTTAATTAAAAATGTTACTAATTTCAATGAATCATTGAAATGAGAACATTCTCTATCCCTTGTCACTGGAGACCTGAGAACGTACCACACGGGCCCTTATGGTTATGAACGGGGCCTCGCCGATATCTTTTGCACCATTGACCCTCCGCCACGCACGCGCAAAGCGGTCATCTGTGTAAACTGAAAAACGGGTCCATTCAATCAAAGTCCTGCCACGTTGTCATGGCAACATCAGATCCACATGCGGCGTGACAACTGTCACAGATCAGTCCATGAGTCCTTCACGCTTGTCAGTGCTCTCGCACATGAAGGCTTTCGTAGGGCCAGCTGATAAGGAACAATGGATGTGTTTTAAATAAGATTGTGAATCATCCAGTCCCCCTGCACTACAGCAGCTGGCTGAAGCAGTGGCTTAGCGCGGACTCATTGCATAAGTTGGCGAGGATTTGGAACTAGACTAAACGCGTTTCAGGTGCTTAGATAGTCGGCATAGCTTAGCTGTTTCCTGCGTAGCACAGCCGTGTGGAACGCACGCCCCGTCAGTTTCACAGCTCAGGATACATCGCAGAATGTCAGGAGGCGTGATAGGCGAACCATATGCCACCTGAGTCACAGGAGCGATATGCATCATCAGGATGAAACGACAGGGCCTGTGGAGTGCCCTCAAAAACAGTAATTCTGGGTGAATATTACCATTATTCAGCAAATCAAGGTCTTCATATCCTGATTAGTTGAGGCAGATGTAGTATTTTTTATAAAAAATTTTCTGGGTTACAACAAAAACTTTCCCCGGTATTGGCCATTCCCTAAAAGGCCCCATCAAAACAGGTCCATGGTCTCCTTCTAGCAGGTGGTGACCAGCCCTGGCCCTGGAAAGCCACGGGCTCTGCTAGTGTCACTTGACCAGATTTATCATTTTATACCCAGGGAGCCAAATGAGGAAAGTCAACTGGCGGATCAACTGAAAACGACCACACCCTCTCCAGACTCCAGTGACTCTCCAGAACCAGGGTTGATGACTGCTCTTTACAGCAGGCCTACCTAAATCAGGCCCTCCTAGCTTTCAGAACTGCTAGCTTTCATTATCCCTCACTAACCAAGGTCTGATGTAGACCCTGGGATACCGGTTAAGTTGAATATCTGAATATCAATCAATGAACTACCAGCTAAAAATGAGAAACGGCAATAGTACTGTCTATACAGGCAAAATTGTAGTACCCCTGCATTACCAGAAACTTTGGTGTCATTATTATACTTTCACTCATTCTGA
>JAKUDI010000314.1:0-24000 GCA_022702515.1 Ilyophis sp. 1 JC-2022
AGCACTGAACAGAAGCTCATAGTGCTGAACAGAAGCTCATAGTGCTGAACAGAAGCTCATATCGCAGAACGGAAGCTCATAGCACTGAACAGAAGCTCATAATGCAGAACGGAAGCTCATATCGCTGAATGGAAGCTCATAGCACTGAACAGAAGCTCATAGTGCATATTTCTTCCTGTAGAGCAAGAGCTGTTTTGAACCGTCCCGCGTAAGGTTGTATCGATTTTAAGTGCTTTTGCCGCTGTCTGCTGATTGCGTGGTTTTAATTAGAACTCGTTGAAACACTGATTTTAAGTGTTCTATAGGCTGTTTACGTGGTTACGTGGTTTTAACTGACCTGATTGAACACTGATCAAAGCAATTGCATTACTAGGTTGTGTTTGTTCTGCGATTGGCTTTTTCAGCTCGTTAGATCGGATAAACTGATAGTTCCGGAGTATTGTGCTTTTTGATAGGAAATAATAATTGATCCTGCTCGCGAAGTGTCTCTCAGCTGTTAGTCTTCAGCAATCAGCTGTGTGCACTTCAAAAAGACTTGTGTCTGAGCGACAACTATTTAGACCAAGGCTTCACTGACTTTTTCAGTGTGCATATTTCTTCCTGTAGAGCAAGAGCTGTTTTGAACCGTCCCGCGTAAGGTTGTATCGATTTTAAGTGCTTTTGCCGCTGTCTGCTGATTGCGTGGTTTTAATTAGAACTCGTTGAAACACTGATTTTAAGTGTTCTATAGGCTGTTTACGTGGTTACGTGGTTTTAACTGACCTGATTGAACACTGATCAAAGCAATTGCATTACTAGGTTGTGTTTGTTCTGCGATTGGCTTTTTCAGCTCGTTAGATCGGATAAACTGATAGTTCAGGAGAATTGTGCTTTTTGATAGGAAATAATAATTGATCCTGCTCGCGAAGTGTCTCTCAGATGTTAGTCTTCAGCAATCAGCTGTGTGCACTTCAAAAAGACTTGTGTCTGAGCGACAACTATTTAGACCAAGGCTTCACTGACTTTTTCAGTGTGCATATTTCTTCCTGTAGAGCAAGAGCTGTTTTGAACCGTCCCGCGTAAGGTTGTATCGATTTTAAGTGCTTTTGCCGCTGTCTGCTGATTGCGTGGTTTTAATTAGAACTCGTTGAAACACTGATTTTAAGTGTTCTATAGGCTGTTTACGTGGTTACGTGGTTTTAACTGACCTGATTGAACACTGATCAAAGCAATTGCATTACTAGGTTGTGTTTGTTCTGCGATTGGCTTTTTCAGCTCGTTAGATCGGATAAACTGATAGTTCCGGAGTATTGTGCTTTTTGATAGGAAATAATAATTGATCCTGCTCGCGAAGTGTCTCTCAGCTGTTAGTCTTCAGCAATCAGCTGTGTGCACTTCAAAAAGACTTGTGTCTGAGCGACAACTATTTAGACCAAGGCTTCACTGACTTTTTCAGTGTGCATATTTCTTCCTGTAGAGCAAGAGCTGTTTTGAACCGTCCCGCGTAAGGTTGTATCGATTTTAAGTGCTTTTGCCGCTGTCTGCTGATTGCGTGGTTTTAATTAGAACTCGTTGAAACACTGATTTTAAGTGTTCTATAGGCTGTTTACGTGGTTACGTGGTTTTAACTGACCTGATTGAACACTGATCAAAGCAATTGCATTACTAGGTTGTGTTTGTTCTGCGATTGGCTTTTTCAGCTCGTTAGATCGGATAAACTGATAGTTCCGGAGTATTGTGCTTTTTGATAGGAAATAATAATTGATCCTGCTCGCGAAGTGTCTCTCAGCTGTTAGTCTTCAGCAATCAGCTGTGTGCACTTCAAAAAGACTTGTGTCTGAGCGACAACTATTTAGACCAAGGCTTCACTGACTTTTTCAGTGTGCATATTTCTTCCTGTAGAGCAAGAGCTGTTTTGAACCGTCCCGCGTAAGGTTGTATCGATTTTAAGTGCTTTTGCCGCTGTCTGCTGATTGCGTGGTTTTAATTAGAACTCGTTGAAACACTGATTTTAAGTGTTCTATAGGCTGTTTACGTGGTTACGTGGTTTTAACTGACCTGATTGAACACTGATCAAAGCAATTGCATTACTAGGTTGTGTTTGTTCTGCGATTGGCTTTTTCAGCTCGTTAGATCGGATAAACTGATAGTTCCGGAGTATTGTGCTTTTTGATAGGAAATAATAATTGATCCTGCTCGCGAAGTGTCTCTCAGCTGTTAGTCTTCAGCAATCAGCTGTGTGCACTTCAAAAAGACTTGTGTCTGAGCGACAACTATTTAGACCAAGGCTTCACTGACTTTTTCAGTGTGCATATTTCTTCCTGTAGAGCAAGAGCTGTTTTGAACCGTCCCGCGTAAGGTTGTATCGATTTTAAGTGCTTTTGCCGCTGTCTGCTGATTGCGTGGTTTTAATTAGAACTCGTTGATTGAAACACTGATTTTAAGTGTTCTATAGGCTGTTTACGTGGTTACGTGGTTTTAACTGACCTGATTGAACACTGATCAAAGCAATTGCATTACTAGGTTGTGTTTGTTCTGCGATTGGCTTTTTCAGCTCGTTAGATCGGATAAACTGATAGTTCCGGAGTATTGTGCTTTTTGATAGGAAATAATAATTGATCCTGCTCGCGAAGTGTCTCTCAGCTGTTAGTCTTCAGCAATCAGCTGTGTGCACTTCAAAAAGACTTGTGTCTGAGCGACAACTATTTAGACCAAGGCTTCACTGACTTTTTCAGTGTGCATATTTCTTCCTGTAGAGCAAGAGCTGTTTTGAAACGTCCCGCGTAAGGTTTGTATCGATTTTAAGTGCTTTTGCCGCTGTCTGCTGATTGCGTGGTTTTAATTAGAACTCGTTGAAACACTGATTTTAAGTGTTCTATAGGCTGTTTACGTGGTTACGTGGTTTTAACTGACCTGATTGAACACTGATCAAAGCAATTGCATTACTAGGTTGTGTTTGTTCTGCGATTGGCTTTTTCAGCTCGTTAGATCGGATAAACTGATAGTTCCGGAGTATTGTGCTTTTTGATAGGAAATAATAATTGATCCTGCTCGCGAAGTGTCTCTCAGCTGTTAGTCTTCAGCAATCAGCTGTGTGCACTTCAAAAAGACTTGTGTCTGAGCGACAACTATTTAGACCAAGGCTTCACTGACTTTTTCAGTGTGCATATTTCTTCCTGTAGAGCAAGAGCTGTTTTGAACCGTCCCGCGTAAGGTTGTATCGATTTTAAGTGCATTTGCCGCTGTCTGCTGATTGCGTGTTTTAATTAGAACTCGTTGAAACACTGATTTTAAGTGTTCTATAGGCTGTTTACGTGGTTACGTGGTTTTAACTGACCTGATTGAACACTGATCAAAGCAATTGCATTACTAGGTTGTGTTTGTTCTGCGATTGGCTTTTTCAGCTCGTTAGATCGGATAAACTGATAGTTCCGGAGTATTGTGCTTTTTGATAGGAAATAATAATTGATCCTGCTCGCGAAGTGTCTCTCAGCTGTTAGTCTTCAGCAATCAGCTGTGTGCACTTCAAAAAGACTTGTGTCTGAGCGACAACTATTTAGACCAAGGCTTCACTGACTTTTTCAGTGTGCATATTTCTTCCTGTAGAGCAAGAGCTGTTTTGAACCGTCCCGCGTAAGGTTGTATCGATTTTAAGTGCTTTTGCCGCTGTCTGCTGATTGCGTGGTTTTAATTAGAACTCGTTGAAACACTGATTTTAAGTGTTCTATAGGCTGTTTACGTGGTTACGTGGTTTTAACTGACCTGATTGAACACTGATCAAAGCAATTGCATTACTAGGTTGTGTTTGTTCTGCGATTGGCTTTTTCAGCTCGTTAGATCGGATAAACTGATAGTTCCGGAGTATTGTGCTTTTTGATAGGAAATAATAATTGATCCTGCTCGCGAAGTGTCTCTCAGCTGTTAGTCTTCAGCAATCAGCTGTGTGCACTTCAAAAAGACTTGTGTCTGAGCGACAACTATTTAGACCAAGGCTTCACTGACCTTTTCAGTGTGCATATTTCTTCCTGTAGAGCAAGAGCTGTTTTGAACCGTCCCGCGTAAGGTTGTATCGATTTTAAGTGCCTTTGCCGCTGTCTGCTGATTGCGTGGTTTTAATTAGAACTCGTTGAAACACTGATTTTAAGTGTTCTATAGGCTGTTTACGTGGTTACGTGGTTTTAACTGACCTGATTGAACACTGATCAAAGCAATTGCATTACTAGGTTGTGTTTGTTCTGCGATTGGCTTTTTCAGCTCGTTAGATCGGATAAACTGATAGTTCCGGAGTATTGTGCTTTTTGATAGGAAATAATAATTGATCCTGCTCGCGAAGTGTCTCTCAGCTGTTAGTCTTCAGCAATCAGCTGTGTGCACTTCAAAAAGACTTGTGTCTGAGCGACAACTATTTAGACCAAGGCTTCACTGACTTTTTCAGTGTGCATATTTCTTCCTGTAGAGCAAGAGCTGTTTTGAACCGTCCCGCGTAAGGTTGTATCGATTTTAAGTGCTTTTGCCGCTGTCTGCTGATTGCGTGGTTTTAATTAGAACTCGTTGAAACACTGATTTTAAGTGTTCTATAGGCTGTTTACGTGGTTACGTGGTTTTAACTGACCTGATTGAACACTGATCAAAGCAATTGCATTACTAGGTTGTGTTTGTTCTGCGATTGGCTTTTTCAGCTCGTTAGATCGGATAAACTGATAGTTCCGGAGTATTGTGCTTTTTGATAGGAAATAATAATTGATCCTGCTCGCGAAGTGTCTCTCAGCTGTTAGTCTTCAGCAATCAGCTGTGTGCACTTCAAAAAGACTTGTGTCTGAGCGACAACTATTTAGACCAAGGCTTCACTGACTTTTTCAGTGTGCATATTTCTTCCTGTAGAGCAAGAGCTGTTTTGAACCGTCCCGCGTAAGGTTGTATCGATTTTAAGTGCTTTTGCCGCTGTCTGCTGATTGCGTGGTTTTAATTAGAACTCGTTGAAACACTGATTTTAAGTGTTCTATAGGCTGTTTACGTGGTTACGTGGTTTTTTCTGACCTGATTGTGCACTGATCAAAGCAATTGCATTACTAGGTTTGTTTGTTCTGCGATTGGCTTTTTCAGCTCCGTTAGATCGGATAAACAGATAGTTCCGGAGTATTGTGCTTTTTGATAGGAAAAAAATGATCCTGCTCGCGAAGTGTTCTCTCAGCTGTTAGTCTTCAGCAATCAGCTGTGTGCACTTCAAAAAGACTTGTGTCTGAGCGACAACTATTTAGACCAAGGCTTCACTGACTTTTTCAGTGTGCATATTTCTTCCTGTAGAGCAAGAGCTGTTTTGAACCGTCCCGCGTAAGGTTGTATCGATTTTAAGTGCTTTTGCCGCTGTCTGCTGATTGCGTGGTTTTAATTAGAACTCGTTGAAACACTGATTTTAAGTGTTCTATAGGCTGTTTACGTGGTTACGTGGTTTTAACTGACCTGATTGAACACTGATCAAAGCAATTGCATTACTAGGTTGTGTTTGTTCTGCGATTGGCTTTTTCAGCTCGTTAGATCGGATAAACTGATAGTTCCGGAGTATTGTGCTTTTTGATAGGAAATAATAATTGATCCTGCTCGCGAAGTGTCTCTCAGCTGTTAGTCTTCAGCAATCAGCTGTGTGCACTTCAAAAAGACTTGTGTCTGAGCGACAACTATTTAGACCAAGGCTTCACTGACTTTTTCAGTGTGCATATTTCTTCCTGTAGAGCAAGAGCTGTTTTGAACCGTCCCGCGTAAGGTTGTATCGATTTTAAGTGCTTTTGCCGCTGTCTGCTGATTGCGTGGTTTTAATTAGAACTCGTTGAAACACTGATTTTAAGTGTTCTATAGGCTGTTTACGTGGTTACGTGGTTTTAACTGACCTGATTGAACACTGATCAAAGCAATTGCATTACTAGGTTGTGTTTGTTCTGCGATTGGCTTTTTCAGCTCGTTAGATCGGATAAACTGATAGTTCCGGAGTATTGTGCTTTTTGATAGGAAATAATAATTGATCCTGCTCGCGAAGTGTCTCTCAGCTGTTAGTCTTCAGCAATCAGCTGTGTGCACTTCAAAAAGACTTGTGTCTGAGCGACAACTATTTAGACCAAGGCTTCACTGACTTTTTCAGTGTGCATATTTCTTCCTGTAGAGCAAGAGCTGTTTTGAACCGTCCCGCGTAAGGTTGTATCGATTTTAAGTGCTTTTGCCGCTGTCTGCTGATTGCGTGGTTTTAATTAGAACTCGTTGAAACACTGATTTTAAGTGTTCTATAGGCTGTTTACGTGGTTACGTGGTTTTAACTGACCTGATTGAACACTGATCAAAGCAATTGCATTACTAGGTTGTGTTTGTTCTGCGATTGGCTTTTTCAGCTCGTTAGATCGGATAAACTGATAGTTCCGGAGTATTGTGCTTTTTGATAGGAAATAATAATTGATCCTGCTCGCGAAGTGTCTCTCAGCTGTTAGTCTTCAGCAATCAGCTGTGTGCACTTCAAAAAGACTTGTGTCTGAGCGACAACTATTTAGACCAAGGCTTCACTGACTTTTTCAGTGTGCATATTTCTTCCTGTAGAGCAAGAGCTGTTTTGAACCGTCCCGCGTAAGGTTGTATCGATTTTAAGTGCTTTTGCCGCTGTCTGCTGATTGCGTGGTTTTAATTAGAACTCGTTGAAACACTGATTTTAAGTGTTCTATAGGCTGTTTACGTGGTTACGTGGTTTTAACTGACCTGATTGAACACTGATCAAAGCAATTGCATTACTAGGTTGTGTTTGTTCTGCGATTGGCTTTTTCAGCTCGTTAGATCGGATAAACTGATAGTTCCGGAGTATTGTGCTTTTTTGATAGGAAATAATAATTGATCCTGCTCGCGAAGTGTCTCTCAGCTGTTAGTCTTCAGCAATCAGCTGTGTGCACTTCAAAAAGACTTGTGTCTGAGCGACAACTATTTAGACCAAGGCTTCACTGACTTTTTCAGTGTGCATATTTCTTCCTGTAGAGCAAGAGCTGTTTTGAACCGTCCCGCGTAAGGTTGTATCGATTTTAAGTGCTTTTGCCGCTGTCTGCTGATTGCGTGGTTTTAATTAGAACTCGTTGAAACACTGATTTTAAGTGTTCTATAGGCTGTTTACGTGGTTACGTGGTTTTAACTGACCTGATTGAACACTGATCAAAGCAATTGCATTACTAGGTTGTGTTTGTTCTGCGATTGGCTTTTTCAGCTCGTTAGATCGGATAAACTGATAGTTCCGGAGTATTGTGCTTTTTGATAGGAAATAATAATTGATCCTGCTCGCGAAGTGTCTCTCAGCTGTTAGTCTTCAGCAATCAGCTGTGTGCACTTCAAAAAGACTTGTGTCTGAGCGACAACTATTTAGACCAAGGCTTCACTGACTTTTTCAGTGTGCATATTTCTTCCTGTAGAGCAAGAGCTGTTTTGAACCGTCCCGCGTAAGGTTGTATCGATTTTAAGTGCTTTTGCCGCTGTCTGCTGATTGCGTGGTTTTAATTAGAACTCGTTGAAACACTGATTTTAAGTGTTCTATAGGCTGTTTACGTGGTTACGTGGTTTTAACTGACCTGATTGAACACTGATCAAAGCAATTGCATTACTAGGTTGTGTTTGTTCTGCGATTGGCTTTTTCAGCTCGTTAGATCGGATAAACTGATAGTTCCGGAGTATTGTGCTTTTTGATAGGAAATAATAATTGATCCTGCTCGCGAAGTGTCTCTCAGCTGTTAGTCTTCAGCAATCAGCTGTGTGCACTTCAAAAAGACTTGTGTCTGAGCGACAACTATTTAGACCAAGGCTTCACTGACTTTTTCAGTGTGCATATTTCTTCCTGTAGAGCAAGAGCTGTTTTGAACCGTCCCGCGTAAGGTTGTATCGATTTTAAGTGCTTTTGCCGCTGTCTGCTGATTGCGTGGTTTTAATTAGAACTCGTTGAAACACTGATTTTAAGTGTTCTATAGGCTGTTTACGTGGTTACGTGGTTTTAACTGACCTGATTGAACACTGATCAAAGCAATTGCATTACTAGGTTGTGTTTGTTCTGCGATTGGCTTTTTCAGCTCGTTAGATCGGATAAACTGATAGTTCCGGAGTATTGTGCTTTTTGATAGGAAATAATAATTGATCCTGCTCGCGAAGTGTCTCTCAGCTGTTAGTCTTCAGCAATCAGCTGTGTGCACTTCAAAAAGACTTGTGTCTGAGCGACAACTATTTAGACCAAGGCTTCACTGACTTTTTCAGTGTGCATATTTCTTCCTGTAGAGCAAGAGCTGTTTTGAACCGTCCCGCGTAAGGTTGTATCGATTTTAAGTGCTTTTGCCGCTGTCTGCTGATTGCGTGGTTTTAATTAGAACTCGTTGAAACACTGATTTTAAGTGTTCTATAGGCTGTTTACGTGGTTACGTGGTTTTAACTGACCTGATTGAACACTGATCAAAGCAATTGCATTACTAGGTTGTGTTTGTTCTGCGATTGGCTTTTTCAGCTCGTTAGATCGGATAAACTGATAGTTCCGGAGTATTGTGCTTTTTGATAGGAAATAATAATTGATCCTGCTCGCGAAGTGTCTCTCAGCTGTTAGTCTTCAGCAATCAGCTGTGTGCACTTCAAAAAGACTTGTGTCTGAGCGACAACTATTTAGACCAAGGCTTCACTGACTTTTTCAGTGTGCATATTTCTTCCTGTAGAGCAAGAGCTGTTTTGAACCGTCCCGCGTAAGGTTGTATCGATTTTAAGTGCTTTTGCCGCTGTCTGCTGATTGCGTGGTTTTAATTAGAACTCGTTGAAACACTGATTTTAAGTGTTCTATAGGCTGTTTACGTGGTTACGTGGTTTTAACTGACCTGATTGAACACTGATCAAAGCAATTGCATTACTAGGTTGTGTTTGTTCTGCGATTGGCTTTTTCAGCTCGTTAGATCGGATAAACTGATAGTTCCGGAGTATTGTGCTTTTTGATAGGAAATAATAATTGATCCTGCTCGCGAAGTGTCTCTCAGCTGTTAGTCTTCAGCAATCAGCTGTGTGCACTTCAAAAAGACTTGTGTCTGAGCGACAACTATTTAGACCAAGGCTTCACTGACTTTTTCAGTGTGCATATTTCTTCCTGTAGAGCAAGAGCTGTTTTGAACCGTCCCGCGTAAGGTTGTATCGATTTTAAGTGCTTTTGCCGCTGTCTGCTGATTGCGTGGTTTTAATTAGAACTCGTTGAAACACTGATTTTAAGTGTTCTATAGGCTGTTTACGTGGTTACGTGGTTTTAACTGACCTGATTGAACACTGATCAAAGCAATTGCATTACTAGGTTGTGTTTGTTCTGCGATTGGCTTTTTCAGCTCGTTAGATCGGATAAACTGATAGTTCCGGAGTATTGTGCTTTTTGATAGGAAATAATAATTGATCCTGCTCGCGAAGTGTCTCTCAGCTGTTAGTCTTCAGCAATCAGCTGTGTGCACTTCAAAAAGACTTGTGTCTGAGCGACAACTATTTAGACCAAGGCTTCACTGACTTTTTCAGTGTGCATATTTCTTCCTGTAGAGCAAGAGCTGTTTTGAACCGTCCCGCGTAAGGTTGTATCGATTTTAAGTGCTTTTGCCGCTGTCTGCTGATTGCGTGGTTTTAATTAGAACTCGTTGAAACACTGATTTTAAGTGTTCTATAGGCTGTTTACGTGGTTACGTGGTTTTAACTGACCTGATTGAACACTGATCAAAGCAATTGCATTACTAGGTTGTGTTTGTTCTGCGATTGGCTTTTTCAGCTCGTTAGATCGGATAAACTGATAGTTCCGGAGTATTGTGCTTTTTGATAGGAAATAATAATTGATCCTGCTCGCGAAGTGTCTCTCAGCTGTTAGTCTTCAGCAATCAGCTGTGTGCACTTCAAAAAGACTTGTGTCTGAGCGACAACTATTTAGACCAAGGCTTCACTGACTTTTTCAGTGTGCATATTTCTTCCTGTAGAGCAAGAGCTGTTTTGAACCGTCCCGCGTAAGGTTGTATCGATTTTAAGTGCTTTTGCCGCTGTCTGCTGATTGCGTGGTTTTAATTAGAACTCGTTGAAACACTGATTTTAAGTGTTCTATAGGCTGTTTACGTGGTTACGTGGTTTTAACTGACCTGATTGAACACTGATCAAAGCAATTGCATTACTAGGTTGTGTTTGTTCTGCGATTGGCTTTTTCAGCTCGTTAGATCGGATAAACTGATAGTTCCGGAGTATTGTGCTTTTTGATAGGAAATAATAATTGATCCTGCTCGCGAAGTGTCTCTCAGCTGTTAGTCTTCAGCAATCAGCTGTGTGCACTTCAAAAAGACTTGTGTCTGAGCGACAACTATTTAGACCAAGGCTTCACTGACTTTTTCAGTGTGCATATTTCTTCCTGTAGAGCAAGAGCTGTTTTGAACCGTCCCGCGTAAGGTTGTATCGATTTTAAGTGCTTTTGCCGCTGTCTGCTGATTGCGTGGTTTTAATTAGAACTCGTTGAAACACTGATTTTAAGTGTTCTATAGGCTGTTTACGTGGTTACGTGGTTTTAACTGACCTGATTGAACACTGATCAAAGCAATTGCATTACTAGGTTGTGTTTGTTCTGCGATTGGCTTTTTCAGCTCGTTAGATCGGATAAACTGATAGTTCCGGAGTATTGTGCTTTTTGATAGGAAATAATAATTGATCCTGCTCGCGAAGTGTCTCTCAGCTGTTAGTCTTCAGCAATCAGCTGTGTGCACTTCAAAAAGACTTGTGTCTGAGCGACAACTATTTAGACCAAGGCTTCACTGACTTTTTCAGTGTGCATATTTCTTCCTGTAGAGCAAGAGCTGTTTTGAACCGTCCCGCGTAAGGTTGTATCGATTTTAAGTGCTTTTGCCGCTGTCTGCTGATTGCGTGGTTTTAATTAGAACTCGTTGAAACACTGATTTTAAGTGTTCTATAGGCTGTTTACGTGGTTACGTGGTTTTAACTGACCTGATTGAACACTGATCAAAGCAATTGCATTACTAGGTTGTGTTTGTTCTGCGATTGGCTTTTTCAGCTCGTTAGATCGGATAAACTGATAGTTCCGGAGTATTGTGCTTTTTGATAGGAAATAATAATTGATCCTGCTCGCGAAGTGTCTCTCAGCTGTTAGTCTTCAGCAATCAGCTGTGTGCACTTCAAAAAGACTTGTGTCTGAGCGACAACTATTTAGACCAAGGCTTCACTGACTTTTTCAGTGTGCATATTTCTTCCTGTAGAGCAAGAGCTGTTTTGAACCGTCCCGCGTAAGGTTGTATCGATTTTAAGTGCTTTTGCCGCTGTCTGCTGATTGCGTGGTTTTAATTAGAACTCGTTGAAACACTGATTTTAAGTGTTCTATAGGCTGTTTACGTGGTTACGTGGTTTTAACTGACCTGATTGAACACTGATCAAAGCAATTGCATTACTAGGTTGTGTTTGTTCTGCGATTGGCTTTTTCAGCTCGTTAGATCGGATAAACTGATAGTTCCGGAGTATTGTGCTTTTTGATAGGAAATAATAATTGATCCTGCTCGCGAAGTGTCTCTCAGCTGTTAGTCTTCAGCAATCAGCTGTGTGCACTTCAAAAAGACTTGTGTCTGAGCGACAACTATTTAGACCAAGGCTTCACTGACTTTTTCAGTGTGCATATTTCTTCCTGTAGAGCAAGAGCTGTTTTGAACCGTCCCGCGTAAGGTTGTATCGATTTTAAGTGCTTTTGCCGCTGTCTGCTGATTGCGTGGTTTTAATTAGAACTCGTTGAAACACTGATTTTAAGTGTTCTATAGGCTGTTTACGTGGTTACGTGGTTTTAACTGACCTGATTGAACACTGATCAAAGCAATTGCATTACTAGGTTGTGTTTGTTCTGCGATTGGCTTTTTCAGCTCGTTAGATCGGATAAACTGATAGTTCCGGAGTATTGTGCTTTTTGATAGGAAATAATAATTGATCCTGCTCGCGAAGTGTCTCTCAGCTGTTAGTCTTCAGCAATCAGCTGTGTGCACTTCAAAAAGACTTGTGTCTGAGCGACAACTATTTAGACCAAGGCTTCACTGACTTTTTCAGTGTGCATATTTCTTCCTGTAGAGCAAGAGCTGTTTTGAACCGTCCCGCGTAAGGTTGTATCGATTTTAAGTGCTTTTGCCGCTGTCTGCTGATTGCGTGGTTTTAATTAGAACTCGTTGAAACACTGATTTTAAGTGTTCTATAGGCTGTTTACGTGGTTACGTGGTTTTAACTGACCTGATTGAACACTGATCAAAGCAATTGCATTACTAGGTTGTGTTTGTTCTGCGATTGGCTTTTTCAGCTCGTTAGATCGGATAAACTGATAGTTCCGGAGTATTGTGCTTTTTGATAGGAAATAATAATTGATCCTGCTCGCGAAGTGTCTCTCAGCTGTTAGTCTTCAGCAATCAGCTGTGTGCACTTCAAAAAGACTTGTGTCTGAGCGACAACTATTTAGACCAAGGCTTTCACTGACTTTTTCAGTGTGCATATTTCTTCCTGTAGAGCAAGAGCTGTTTTGAACCGTCCCGCGTAAGGTTGTATCGATTTTAAGTGCTTTTGCCGCTGTCTGCTGATTGCGTGGTTTTAATTAGAACTCGTTGAAACACTGATTTTAAGTGTTCTATAGGCTGTTTACGTGGTTACGTGGTTTTAACTGACCTGATTGAACACTGATCAAAGCAATTGCATTACTAGGTTGTGTTTGTTCTGCGATTGGCTTTTTCAGCTCGTTAGATCGGATAAACTGATAGTTCCGGAGTATTGTGCTTTTTGATAGGAAATAATAATTGATCCTGCTCGCGAAGTGTCTCTCAGCTGTTAGTCTTCAGCAATCAGCTGTGTGCACTTCAAAAAGACTTGTGTCTGAGCGACAACTATTTAGACCAAGGCTTCACTGACTTTTTCAGTGTGCATATTTCTTCCTGTAGAGCAAGAGCTGTTTTGAACCGTCCCGCGTAAGGTTGTATCGATTTTAAGTGCTTTTGCCGCTGTCTGCTGATTGCGTGGTTTTAATTAGAACTCGTTGAAACACTGATTTTAAGTGTTCTATAGGCTGTTTACGTGGTTACGTGGTTTTAACTGACCTGATTGAACACTGATCAAAGCAATTGCATTACTAGGTTGTGTTTGTTCTGCGATTGGCTTTTTCAGCTCGTTAGATCGGATAAACTGATAGTTCCGGAGTATTGTGCTTTTTGATAGGAAATAATAATTGATCCTGCTCGCGAAGTGTCTCTCAGCTGTTAGTCTTCAGCAATCAGCTGTGTGCACTTCAAAAAGACTTGTGTCTGAGCGACAACTATTTAGACCAAGGCTTCACTGACTTTTTCAGTGTGCATATTTCTTCCTGTAGAGCAAGAGCTGTTTTGAACCGTCCCGCGTAAGGTTGTATCGATTTTAAGTGCTTTTGCCGCTGTCTGCTGATTGCGTGGTTTTAATTAGAACTCGTTGAAACACTGATTTTAAGTGTTCTATAGGCTGTTTACGTGGTTACGTGGTTTTAACTGACCTGATTGAACACTGATCAAAGCAATTGCATTACTAGGTTGTGTTTGTTCTGCGATTGGCTTTTTCAGCTCGTTAGATCGGATAAACTGATAGTTCCGGAGTATTGTGCTTTTTGATAGGAAATAATAATTGATCCTGCTCGCGAAGTGTCTCTCAGCTGTTAGTCTTCAGCAATCAGCTGTGTGCACTTCAAAAAGACTTGTGTCTGAGCGACAACTATTTAGACCAAGGCTTCACTGACTTTTTCAGTGTGCATATTTCTTCCTGTAGAGCAAGAGCTGTTTTGAACCGTCCCGCGTAAGGTTGTATCGATTTTAAGTGCTTTTGCCGCTGTCTGCTGATTGCGTGGTTTTAATTAGAACTCGTTGAAACACTGATTTTAAGTGTTCTATAGGCTGTTTACGTGGTTACGTGGTTTTAACTGACCTGATTGAACACTGATCAAAGCAATTGCATTACTAGGTTGTGTTTGTTCTGCGATTGGCTTTTTCAGCTCGTTAGATCGGATAAACTGATAGTTCCGGAGTATTGTGCTTTTTGATAGGAAATAATAATTGATCCTGCTCGCGAAGTGTCTCTCAGCTGTTAGTCTTCAGCAATCAGCTGTGTGCACTTCAAAAAGACTTGTGTCTGAGCGACAACTATTTAGACCAAGGCTTCACTGACTTTTTCAGTGTGCATATTTCTTCCTGTAGAGCAAGAGCTGTTTTGAACCGTCCCGCGTAAGGTTGTATCGATTTTAAGTGCTTTTGCCGCTGTCTGCTGATTGCGTGGTTTTAATTAGAACTCGTTGAAACACTGATTTTAAGTGTTCTATAGGCTGTTTACGTGGTTACGTGGTTTTAACTGACCTGATTGAACACTGATCAAAGCAATTGCATTACTAGGTTGTGTTTGTTCTGCGATTGGCTTTTTCAGCTCGTTAGATCGGATAAACTGATAGTTCCGGAGTATTGTGCTTTTTGATAGGAAATAATAATTGATCCTGCTCGCGAAGTGTCTCTCAGCTGTTAGTCTTCAGCAATCAGCTGTGTGCACTTCAAAAAGACTTGTGTCTGAGCGACAACTATTTAGACCAAGGCTTCACTGACTTTTTCAGTGTGCATATTTCTTCCTGTAGAGCAAGAGCTGTTTTGAACCGTCCCGCGTAAGGTTGTATCGATTTTAAGTGCTTTTGCCGCTGTCTGCTGATTGCGTGGTTTTAATTAGAACTCGTTGAAACACTGATTTTAAGTGTTCTATAGGCTGTTTACGTGGTTACGTGGTTTTAACTGACCTGATTGAACACTGATCAAAGCAATTGCATTACTAGGTTGTGTTTGTTCTGCGATTGGCTTTTTCAGCTCGTTAGATCGGATAAACTGATAGTTCCGGAGTATTGTGCTTTTTGATAGGAAATAATAATTGATCCTGCTCGCGAAGTGTCTCTCAGCTGTTAGTCTTCAGCAATCAGCTGTGTGCACTTCAAAAAGACTTGTGTCTGAGCGACAACTATTTAGACCAAGGCTTCACTGACTTTTTCAGTGTGCATATTTCTTCCTGTAGAGCAAGAGCTGTTTTGAACCGTCCCGCGTAAGGTTGTATCGATTTTAAGTGCTTTTGCCGCTGTCTGCTGATTGCGTGGTTTTAATTAGAACTCGTTGAAACACTGATTTTAAGTGTTCTATAGGCTGTTTACGTGGTTACGTGGTTTTAACTGACCTGATTGAACACTGATCAAAGCAATTGCATTACTAGGTTGTGTTTGTTCTGCGATTGGCTTTTTCAGCTCGTTAGATCGGATAAACTGATAGTTCCGGAGTATTGTGCTTTTTGATAGGAAATAATAATTGATCCTGCTCGCGAAGTGTCTCTCAGCTGTTAGTCTTCAGCAATCAGCTGTGTGCACTTCAAAAAGACTTGTGTCTGAGCGACAACTATTTAGACCAAGGCTTCACTGACTTTTTCAGTGTGCATATTTCTTCCTGTAGAGCAAGAGCTGTTTTGAACCGTCCCGCGTAAGGTTGTATCGATTTTAAGTGCTTTTGCCGCTGTCTGCCTGATTGCGTGTTTTAATTAGAACTCGTTGAAACACTGATTTTAAGTGTTCTATAGTCTGTTTGCTGTTGCGTAGTTTTAACTTGATTTATGAAGCACTGATCAAAGCAATTGCATTATTAGGTTGTGTTTGTTCTGCGATTGGCTTTTTCAGCTCGTTAGATCGGATAAACTGATAGTTCCGGAGTATTGTGCTTTTTGATAGGAAATAATAATTGATCCTGCTCGCGAAGTGTCTCTCAGCTGTTAGTCTTCCGCAATCAGCTGTGTGCACTTCAAAAAGACTTGTGTCTGAGCGACAACTATTTAGACCAAGGCTTCACTGACTTTTTCAGTGTGCATATTTCTTCCTGTAGAGCAAGAGCTGTTTTGAACCGTCCCGCGTAAGGTTGTATCGATTTTAAGTGCTTTTGCCGCTGTCTGCTGATTGCGTGGTTTTAATTAGAACTCGTTGAAACACTGATTTTAAGTGTTCTATAGGCTGTTTGCTGTCTGCGTAGTTTTAACTTGATTTGATTGAACACTGATCAAAGCAATTGCATTATTAGGTTGTGTTTGTTCTGCGATTGGCTTTTTCAGCTCGTTAGATCGGATAAACTGATAGTTCCGGAGTATTGTGCTTTTTGATAGGAAATAATAATTGATCCTGCTCGCGAAGTGTCTCTCAGCTGTTAGTCTTCCGCAATCAGCTGTGTGCACTTCAAAAAGACTTGTGTCTGAGCGACAACTATTTAGACCAAGGCTTCACTGACTTTTTCAGTGTGCATATTTCTTCCTGTAGAGCAAGAGCTGTTTTGAACCGTCCCGCGTAAGGTTGTATCGATTTTAAGTGCTTTTGCCGCTGTCTGCTGATTGCGTGGTTTTAATTAGAACTCGTTGAAACACTGATTTTAAGTGTTCTATAGGCTGTTTGCTGTCTGCGTAGTTTTAACTTGATTTGATTGAACACTGATCAAAGCAATTGCATTATTAGGTTGTGTTTGTTCTGCGATTGGCTTTTTCAGCTCGTTAGATCGGATAAACTGATAGTTCCGGAGTATTGTGCTTTTTGATAGGAAATAATAATTGATCCTGCTCGCGAAGTGTCTCTCAGCTGTTAGTCTTCCGCAATCAGCTGTGTGCACTTCAAAAAGACTTGTGTCTGAGCGACAACTATTTAGACCAAGGCTTCACTGACTTTTTCAGTGTGCATATTTCTTCCTGTAGAGCAAGAGCTGTTTTGAACCGTCCCGCGTAAGGTTTGTTTCGATTTTAAGTGCTTTTGCCGCTGTCTGCTGATTGCGTGGTTTTAATTAGAACTCGTTGAAACACTGATTTTAAGTGTTCTATAGGCTGTTTGCTGTCTGCGTAGTTTTAACTTGATTTGATTGAACACTGATCAAAGCAATTGCATTATTAGGTTGTGTTTGTTCTGCGATTGGCTTTTTCAGCTCGTTAGATCGGATAAACTGATAGTTCCGGAGTATTGTGCTTTTTGATAGGAAATAATAATTGATCCTGCTCGCGAAGTGTCTCTCAGCTGTTAGTCTTCCGCAATCAGCTGTGTGCACTTCAAAAAGACTTGTGTCTGAGCGACAACTATTTAGACCAAGGCTTCACTGACTTTTTCAGTGTGCATATTTCTTCCTGTAGAGCAAGAGCTGTTTTGAACCGTCCCGCGTAAGGTTGTATCGATTTTAAGTGCTTTTGCCGCTGTCTGCTGATTGCGTGGTTTTAATTAGAACTCGTTGAAACACTGATTTTAAGTGTTCTATAGGCTGTTTGCTGTCTGCGTAGTTTTAACTTGATTTGATTGAACACTGATCAAAGCAATTGCATTATTAGGTTGTGTTTGTTCTGCGATTGGCTTTTTCAGCTCGTTAGATCGGATAAACTGATAGTTCCGGAGTATTGTGCTTTTTGATAGGAAATAATAATTGATCCTGCTCGCGAAGTGTCTCTCAGCTGTTAGTCTTCCGCAATCAGCTGTGTGCACTTCAAAAAGACTTGTGTCTGAGCGACAACTATTTAGACCAAGGCTTCACTGACTTTTTCAGTGTGCATATTTCTTCCTGTAGAGCAAGAGCTGTTTTGAACCGTCCCGCGTAAGGTTGTATCGATTTTAAGTGCTTTTGCCGCTGTCTGCTGATTGCGTGGTTTTAATTAGAACTCGTTGAAACACTGATTTTAAGTGTTCTATAGGCTGTTTGCTGTCTGCGTAGTTTTAACTTGATTTGATTGAACACTGATCAAAGCAATTGCATTATTAGGTTGTGTTTGTTCTGCGATTGGCTTTTTCAGCTCGTTAGATCGGATAAACTGATAGTTCCGGAGTATTGTGCTTTTTGATAGGAAATAATAATTGATCCTGCTCGCGAAGTGTCTCTCAGCTGTTAGTCTTCCGCAATCAGCTGTGTGCACTTCAAAAAGACTTGTGTCTGAGCGACAACTATTTAGACCAAGGCTTCACTGACTTTTTCAGTGTGCATATTTCTTCCTGTAGAGCAAGAGCTGTTTTGAACCGTCCCGCGTAAGGTTGTATCGATTTTAAGTGCTTTTGCCGCTGTCTGCTGATTGCGTGGTTTTAATTAGAACTCGTTGAAACACTGATTTTAAGTGTTCTATAGGCTGTTTGCTGTTCTGCGTAGTTTTAACTTGATTTGATTGAACACTGATCAAAGCAATTGCATTATTAGGTTGTGTTTGTTCTGCGATTGGCTTTTTCAGCTCGTTAGATCGGATAAACTGATAGTTCCGGAGTATTGTGCTTTTTGATAGGAAATAATAATTGATCCTGCTCGCGAAGTGTCTCTCAGCTGTTAGTCTTCCGCAATCAGCTGTGTGCACTTCAAAAAGACTTGTGTCTGAGCGACAACTATTTAGACCAAGGCTTCACTGACTTTTTCAGTGTGCATATTTCTTCCTGTAGAGCAAGAGCTGTTTTGAACCGTCCCGCGTAAGGTTGTATCGATTTTAAGTGCTTTTGCCGCTGTCTGCTGATTGCGTGGTTTTAATTAGAACTCGTTGAAACACTGATTTTAAGTGTTCTATAGGCTGTTTGCTGTCTGCGTAGTTTTAACTTGATTTGATTGAACACTGATCAAAGCAATTGCATTATTAGGTTGTGTTTGTTCTGCGATTGGCTTTTTCAGCTCGTTAGATCGGATAAACTGATAGTTCCGGAGTATTGTGCTTTTTGATAGGAAATAATAATTGATCCTGCTCGCGAAGTGTCTCTCAGCTGTTAGTCTTCCGCAATCAGCTGTGTGCACTTCAAAAAGACTTGTGTCTGAGCGACAACTATTTAGACCAAGGCTTCACTGACTTTTTCAGTGTGCATATTTCTTCCTGTAGAGCAAGAGCTGTTTTGAACCGTCCCGCGTAAGGTTGTATCGATTTTAAGTGCTTTTGCCGCTGTCTGCTGATTGCGTGGTTTTAATTAGAACTCGTTGAAACACTGATTTTAAGTGTTCTATAGGCTGTTTGCTGTCTGCGTAGTTTTAACTTGATTTGATTGAACACTGATCAAAGCAATTGCATTATTAGGTTGTGTTTGTTCTGCGATTGGCTTTTTCAGCTCGTTAGATCGGATAAACTGATAGTTCCGGAGTATTGTGCTTTTTGATAGGAAATAATAATTGATCCTGCTCGCGAAGTGTCTCTCAGCTGTTAGTCTTCCGCAATCAGCTGTGTGCACTTCAAAAAGACTTGTGTCTGAGCGACAACTATTTAGACCAAGGCTTCACTGACTTTTTCAGTGTGCATATTTCTTCCTGTAGAGCAAGAGCTGTTTTGAACCGTCCCGCGTAAGGTTGTATCGATTTTAAGTGCTTTTGCCGCTGTCTGCTGATTGCGTGGTTTTAATTAGAACTCGTTGAAACACTGATTTTAAGTGTTCTATAGGCTGTTTGCTGTGTCTGCGTAGTTTTAACTTGATTTGATTGAACACTGATCAAAGCAATTGCATTATTAGGTTGTGTTTGTTCTGCGATTGGCTTTTTCAGCTCGCTAGATCGGATAAACTGATAGTTCCGGAGTATTGTGCTTTTTGATAGGAAATAATAATTGATCCTGCTCGCGAAGTGTCTCTCAGCTGTTAGTCTTCCGCAATCAGCTGTGTGCACTTCAAAAAGACTTGTGTCTGAGCGACAACTATTTAGACCAAGGCTTCACTGACCTTTTCAGTGTGCATATTTCTTCCTGTAGAGCAAGAGCTGTTTTGAACCGTCCCGCGTAAGGTTGTATCGATTTTAAGTGCCTTTGCCGCTGTCTGCTGATTGCGTGGTTTTAATTAGAACTCGTTGAAACACTGATTTTAAGTGTTCTATAGGCTGTTTGCTGTCTGCGTAGTTTTAACTTGATTTGATTGAACACTGATCAAAGCAATTGCATTATTAGGTTGTGTTTGTTCTGCGATTGGCTTTTTCAGCTCGCTAGATCGGATAAACTGATAGTTCCGGAGTATTGTGCTTTTTGATAGGAAATAATAATTGATCCTGCTCGCGAAGTGTCTCTCAGCTGTTAGTCTTCCGCAATCAGCTGTGTGCACTTCAAAAAGACTTGTGTCTGAGCGACAACTATTTAGACCAAGGCTTCACTGACTTTTTCAGTGTGCATATTTCTTCCTGTAGAGCAAGAGCTGTTTTGAACCGTCCCGCGTAAGGTTGTATCGATTTTAAGTGCTTTTGCCGCTGTCTGCTGATTGCGTGGTTTTAATTAGAACTCGTTGAAACACTGATTTTAAGTGTTCTATAGGCTGTTTGCTGTCTGCGTAGTTTTAACTTGATTTGATTGAACACTGATCAAAGCAATTGCATTATTAGGTTGTGTTTGTTCTGCGATTGGCTTTTTCAGCTCGTTAGATCGGATAAACTGATAGTTCCGGAGTATTGTGCTTTTTGATAGGAAATAATAATTGATCCTGCTCGCGAAGTGTCTCTCAGCTGTTAGTCTTCCGCAATCAGCTGTGTGCACTTCAAAAAGACTTGTGTCTGAGCGACACAAGTGTCGCTCCGTCCCAGTTTGTGTGTGTTCCATGTGTGTTCTCCCCATCCCCGTCTGCTCTCTTCCATTCAGAACCCGCTTCCAACGACGTGGCTCTTCACGGCGACGCAACCCTTCCAACCTCCGCTACCCCTCACTGACTCCCTGCGAGAATTTCACCGTCGCAGGGGGGCTCTGGAACTGCCAGTCTGCCACACGGAAAGCAGACTTCATCTCCGGCTATGCCTCCTTCCTGTCCCTCCAGTTTCTCGCCCTCACTGAAACCTGGATCACACCGGACAACACGGCAACTCCCGCTGCCCTCTCCTCCTCCTTCTCCTTCTCTCACACCCCCCGGCCGTCTGGCCGCGGAGGTGGTACTGGTTTGCTACTCTCCCCCTCATGGACTTTCTCTGTTTTCCCCCTCTCTGATCTATCTATTACAAGCTTTGAATACCACTCTGTGTTTATCAACCACCCTATTAACCTGTACATTATAGTTGTTTATCGCCCTCCAGGTCCCCTGGGGTGCTTCCTCGATGAGCTTGACACCCTGCTCAGCTCTTTCCCAGAGGACGGCATCCCGCTGATCCTCCTGGGAGACTTCAACATCCATCTAGACGCCTCCCAGTCTGCAGCCTTCCTACCACTTCTCCGCTCCTTTGACCTCACCCTCCAACCCTCCCCCGCCACCCACAAGGCTGGCAACCTCCTAGACCTGGTCTTCCAGAGGAACAGCCCCTGCTCTGACCTCACTGTTACCCCTCTGCATACCTCTGATCACCACTTCATTTCCTTCTCTCTTCCTCTTGTTCCACACCGTCCCTCCCCTCCCCACACCCCCACTGTCTCTGTCCGCCGTAACCTCTGCTCCCTCTCACCCTCCTCTCTTGCTCCCTGTGTCACTTCTTCCCTCCCCCCCCTCAAACCCTTCTCTCAACTCTCTATCGACTCTGCATCTGACACCCTGCTCACAGCTCTCTCCACATCACTTAACACTCTCTGCCCTCTTGTCTCTAGGCCCACACGCCCATCTCCTCCCTGCCCATGGATGTCTGATGCCCTGCGCACCTCAAGGGCCGGTCTCCGCGCAGCTGAGAGGAGGTGGAGAAAATCCAGAGACGCATCAGACCTCTCTTCCTACCAGACTCTCCTAGCGGCGTTCTCTACGGCAGTCACCGCCGCCAAGGTATCCTACTATCACACAAAAATTTGCAAACACAGTTCTAACCCCCGTCAATTGTTTTCTATCTTCTCCTCCCTCCTCAGCAAACCCCCTCCTCCTCCTCACTCCTCGTTCACTGCTGACAACTTCGCAGATTCCTTCGATGAGAAGATCGCAGACATCCGCAGCTCCTTCAGCCCCACTCCCCCTCCCCCCACAGACACTGTTTCCCACTCTCTTTCTCTCTCTACCCCTTCTGTGTCCCCCCCCTGCTTCTCCACCTTTTCTCCCCTTTCTCAGACTGATGTGTCCCATCTCCTACTCTCCCATCGCCCCACTACTTGTGCCCTCGACCCTATCCCTTCATCTCTCCTCCAGGCAATCACCCCAGATATCCTCCCGTTTGTGACCTCCCTGGTGAACTCCTCCCTGACCTCTGGCTGTTTCCCCTCATCCTTCAAAAGAGCCCACATCACCCCGATCCTGAAAAAACCTACACTGGACCCCTCCAACATCCAAAACTACAGACCGGTATCCCTGCTTTCTTTTCTTTCCAAAACTATCGAACGTGCTGTTTCTAACCAACTGTCGTCTTTCCTCACCCAGAACAACCTGCTAGACCCCCTCCAGTCCGGCTTCAAACCTGGCCACTCAACGGAGACCGCACTCCTCTCCGTCAGCGAGATGCTTCATGCAGCTCGGGCAACCTCCCTCTCCTCTGTGCTAATACTTCTAGACCTCTCTGCCGCCTTCGACACCGTAGATCACTCCATCCTCCTGTCGTCCCTGTCTGCAGCGGGGATCGGCGGCTCGGCCCTGGCCTGGATTGAGTCCTACCTCTCGGAACGCTCCTCCCAGGTTGCCTGGGCTGGTAAAGTATCGGCAGCCCGTCCCCTTACCACAGGAGTCCCCCAGGGCTCTGTCCTTGGTCCCCTCCTTTTCTCCATCTACACCAAGTCCCTTGGCCCTGTTATCACTGCTCATGGTCTTTCTTACCACTGCTATGCTGACGATACTCAACTCTTTCTCTCCTTCCCACCCTCTGACACTCAGGTATCAGCCCGCGTCTCCGCTTGCCTGAGAGACATCCAGAGCTGGATGGACAACCACCATCTCAAGCTCAATCCTGGCAAGACTGAGCTCATCTACATTCCTGCTCTAACCTCTCCTCCTCTCAATCTCTCTATTTCCCTAGGGGACACTCCACTGACCCCAACGCCCTGTGCCAGGAACCTCGGAGTCGTGATGGACAACAGGCTGTCCCTCTCCGAGAACATCGCAGCAGTAACCCGGGCATGCAGGTTCTTCCTGTACAACATCAGGAGAATCCGCCCCTTCCTCACCACCCACTCAACCCAGCTCCTGGTCCAAGCAATGGTGCTGTCCCGCCTGGACTATTGCAACTCTCTCCTGGCTGGCCTGCCAGCATCGGCCATTAGACCCCTTCAGCTTATCCAGAACGCAGCAGCGCGCCTGGTCTTCAACCTCCCCCGACACTCCCATGTCACCCCCCTGCTCATCGACCTCCACTGGCTACCGGTGATGGCTCGCATCAAATTCAAAACATTGGTGCTCGCCTTCCAGGCAGTCCGAGGATCTGCCCCCCCATACCTCCAAAAACTAATCAGACCTTACACACCTGCCAGATCCCTGCGCTCCGCCTCCTCAGGACGACTGGTACCCCCCCCTCTTCATGCTAGCGCCCGGTCTCGACGTCTGTCTGTCCTGGCCCCACGGTGGTGGAATGAGCTCCCCGTGGAGGTCAGAACAGCAGAAAGTCTGACCGCCTTCAAGCGCAGATTGAAGACTCACCTCTTCAAGCTGCACCTCTCTCCTCCCCTCCCTACCTCCCTGTGACTATTGTTATTAATGTTGTGTAATTCCCCCCCCCAAAAAAAAAAAAAAAAAAAAAAAAAAAAAAAAAAACCCCAATCATACTGACTGCGCCTAGTACTTAGATTCATATTAGCCTTTTTAGGGTTGTTTCTATAACGTTCTTGTTCCTAGTTTGAAAATGCACTATGTACGTCGCTCTGGATAAGAGCGTCTGCTAAATGTCTATAATGTAATGTAATGTAACTGAATGTCTTGGGTTGTACGAAAGGGCATCTTCTGCGAAAGTGAATTGGGGGAAATGTGAGGCATTGCAGGTGGGACAGTGGCAGCAGGGGGGAGCTCCGAGCCTACCAGGGGGTCTTAGTTGGGGAAGAAATGGGATGAAGGTTCTGGGGGGTTTTTTGGGAACAGAGGGTTTCCAAAAACAGAATTGGGAAGGTGTAGTGGAGAAGGTGTGTGCCAGGTTGTCTTCATGGAAATGGTTG